>JAJGRW010001954.1:0-190737 GCA_025461045.1 Carex parvula
AGTGTTGGGAGTGATCCTCCTATATCATTGGGGACATGGGAGGTCGAAGTTCCATTTGCGGATGACGAGGTTACAGCAGCACTCATCGCGGGTCTCTCGGCAGATTCCACCGAGCTGGAGATTCAGAGGTAAATTTTTATTAATATCTACTAATTAATTTAATACGATGATCTATTAGAATTTTTATATGTTTTGTATTGCAGATATACACGGGGCTACGTGATGGACCTTTTTGGTTCTGTCATGTTTCCTGATTCCAGCGGTGATCAGATGCCGATGATGTATCTCCCGTTGCTGATGGAGATTGACGGCCGACGTCGTACAACTGGGGTGGAGCTGTCCTGGCGTATCTGTACTACCACCTGTGTCGTAGAAGTGAGGTAAGTCACCAACTCTATTTTAGTGTAAATTATTTAATCAATCAATCCATCAAAATACACTGACGTGTAATGTTCTTGAAAATGAAGCCGACGGCGAAGCAGATGTACGGGCCGGTACTCCTGCTTCAGCACTGGTCGTGGTCACGGCTACCGGTGGGCCGTCCTATCCAATGAGTCACCGAATTGGGGAGAGCCAGATGTATTTCACTGCCCGGCATACGCCAAGAAGTGGTACGGTTTCCACCTACAGGATCGGACCCACGGTGCTACTGTTGGGATCAGGCCAGTCCGGTCAGAGCTTCAGAGTGTGCCTGAGCTCTTGTTGAGTGGACGCCGTTACGATCAGTGTAAAAGGAGTTCCTCTTGCCGGGCAGTGTGACTGAGAGCAGGAGCGGGAGATGTGGTTCTATCGAGGTCCACTCATACATTCTGGATAGTGGAGCACCACTATCCAGATCGGGTGCTCCGCCAGTTTGGTCGAGCGGCGTTGATTCCATAGACCCATCTTTGCCGAGTTACACGCACAGAGACCTGCACCGGTAAGTCGTAGTCTATGTATTATTAAATAAATCATATTACTTGATAGTTTTTTATTGCAACTAACGTTTCTTTACAGCGTTACCCACCGGACGCGGACTGGATAAGGACTGGAGCACCCATCTGACGATGCATACTGATCCGACGGCCTTGGGATTCCTCAGTATGCAGCCTTCTATCACGAAGCCATATGTGCTTCAGCAGGAATCCCAGGGGGATTCCCCAGTTGAGGTACGCATGTATGGTACACGCAGGTCTGCATCGGACGAGTGTACTATCTGCAGGGTGATTTACGGTGCCCCATCTCCGCCGACAGCATCAAAACGGGATTGATGGGTACCATCACCAACGGTCGTAGGATTGGGCTCGCACAGGTAACAGCACCTAAAACCACAAGGGTTTGAATCTTAACTTACGTTAATACATCAAGGTTTATCTTGCCATGCTAAATTTTTTCTCCAGCTTTTGGCCGCGATCAAGGATGTCGGGCATGGGATCCGACATGCTGGGAAAAAGCAAGAGAGACTGGGAGGGACGGGCTTTAGGGTACCGCAACCCTCAAGAAGAATGCGATGTGGTTGAGGATGCCCGGTGCACGGGTGGACCAGATCAGTCGGTATGCTGCGAGACGCCAGAGAGAACATCAACTGGCGTGAGATAGATCCGCAGGAGCCCGATCTGAGCCCGGTTCTGATGGATGATATGCCATCTTCTCCCAGATTCCACATCCAGAGTGGGACTACCATCATTGGGTATTGTCCGACATTGGGTGGACGCATGGTACGACGAGCATGGACGTCCGGGTGCAGTCCTTATGTATGTCATACTTCAGTATCTGTCCGGTTTTAATAAATTTCTTCAATTCAGATCAAATTTAATAATTTATGTGTATGATTGCAGGGTCCAGCAGAGATGCCACCACAGCCACCACCTACGGAGACCGTACTTCTGAGTACGAGTCCCTCTTGTGCAGTCTCCACGAGTTCGAGGAGATCATGGTCGACACCGACAGGGCCCCGATATGGCCACAGAGATGCGCATGATGAGAGGCTAGTGGTAGCGGGTCTCATACTCAGCCTGCCTTTGGGACTGGGTTTGCCGCAATCTACTTCGCTACACCTCCGCCAGTACCGACAGTCTCCACGGGCGATGCAGAATGGGATACTGCCGAGCAGATACTGAGGTCCTGCGGATGCCCCAGATGAGCCCGAGAGAGACGGAGGCTGGCCGCGCTGGCGCCGGGCGAACGCCGGAGTACCGCCTCAGCGATATTCCCCCTCTCCGTTTTAGTTGTATTTTTACTATTTTTGTACTATTTATATTTGATATACTTTTTATGTTTGGTTATATTTGGATTATCCTATATTTCGGTTCTTGTGTATGTGTGCTTTTATGGTACTATCTTTATATTTACATATCAAAATAATTATCATGATAATGGCTAAACAGAAAATATAAACAACCATTAAAATAGTAGCACAACATAAAAAATAGTACCACATGTAGCGTATTTCAATTAATATAGCGTATTATAAAGTAATGTAATGTAAGTTAACGTAATTTAACATAATATAGTGTTATTCAATATAATTTCAATTAATATAGCATATTGTAGTATAATATGCTAATTATCAAGGTTCTAAATAGCGATTATAGCGGCATAGCGGGGAGCAAAAAAAAAAAGCTATCGCGAATAGCGTAGCTACAGCGAAAGCTATCCTACATAGCTTTTTTTGTATTTTCAAAAATTTTATTTATATTTCTTACTATAATAAACATATGTAAAGTCTCATAAGTAACAAAAACATCAAATTGATTAAGAAGTTCTAATATTCACATTGAACCAATACAAAGTTTCAAATTGTCATTCAAAATATCCCTAAGTCATAAACTATCGATATTATAGACCAACGCACATTGTTCAAGTTTATTGATATTATAGACCCATCTAATTTAATTTCGTTTGGACCTTAAAACCCATTTAAATTGCAAAACAAATAAATAATAATAAGCCCATGTAGCATAGCGGACCGCTATTCCGCTACGCGCTATGCGCTATAGCGGACCGCTATTACCGCTATATAGCGGCTGTAGCTCGATTAGCGTAGTTTTACCCCGTAGCTTAGCTTTTAGGTCAAAACCGCCATAGCTGCGCTATAGCTTCGCCTATAGCTAGCTATTTAGAAACATGCTAATTATATATCAAAAGAAGTAATATAACAAATAATTTAAATAAAAAAAATTAATTTTCAGTGTTAAATTTCAATACTTTGATCTTCATAGTGTCTTTCTCTAAAATGCGGGTAAAAAAAAAAAAAAAGGTACATAGCCGGCCATCAAATGACCGGCTTAGGGAGGGTACATAGCCGGCCAGGAAAATGGCCGGCTTGGGTATATATCGATAATTGGTCCGATTCTGGGTATAATTAATAATTTGTATTAAACTTGGATATTAATAAAAATGTCGGTGAAAAACGCTGGGGTTGAGCCAAAAAAACCACTCTCCAAATGGAAAATTTATAATGGTATATATTCTCACAATTAAATTATAAATGTATTTATATACATAAAAAAATTCTGATGTAAAAATCGAAGACAAGCTGGATCCCCCATAAGATGTTAATTAAACCATTCTTTCTTGTTATTTTATTTTGCTGTGGAGGTTAGTCAAACCATAAGAGGCGATTATATGAAGCTATTAACCTTATTATATTTTGGTATTGTGGGGAAATTAATACAGTTGGACCCTTTCTGGAGAAACGCCAAAAAAGTAGCGAACTATGCTTCTTTCTCATATTTGTTGTTGCAGCATTAATATAGTGAGTTATATATACAATGGAACGAGCTTTCTTTTTCTTTTTGTTTTTGAAAAATGATGGATGTCAGTCTTCAAATTTCATATTCATTGTTTAGCGGCGGAGTAGACTTCAAACTATATTGGAGTCAAATATGAGAAGGGAAAATCAATAATATAAAATTTTCAATGGCCAAATGGGGCTCATTTTACAATATTCGTAGTATTTTTACTCGAAACTATATCGAAAATTATTTATAAGTACAAATTTTTTTAAAATAAATAGGGGTCAATTGATTACATAGCTTGAATATACCTTCGGCCCTGCTCATGTTATTATAATAAAAGATTTTCTTCATCGGTGTTTCGAAACCTATGACCTCTACATCAGAGACCACGTGTTTTTGTCACTAAACTAAAGACTAGTTTTTTCATATCATTTTAGTTAATGAGGTAGAATACTTCAATTGAACTAAAATTAATTTGATGTCTATTTAGAATATGGAGGGTCTGTTTTGAGATTTGTGACAGCTTGAAGTGAACGATTCAAATGTCTCTTGCACAGTCAGTTATTGCATTGGATTTGATTCATGGAGACTTACAGTTGGACGCTTTCCACTTTTCATGCAAAAATTTCAAAATTTCAAATATATTTAGTATAAAGTCAAGCGGTCAAAATTAGAAGGTTTATAAATTAATTTTAATGCAGTTATTTTTGAACTTTTTTACCACTTGACTCTATACAAAATCAATTTTAAATTTTAAATTTTAAATTTTTTGCATGTAGACGCATCACTCGTAAGGTAGAAGGATTTCACGGTTTGGATGCGTCGTTTGCAGTCAATCCGATAGATTATAGAGTTAAGTTTACGAAGGAAATTAGTGAACTAGGAACATCCTAATTTTACTCTTCTCATCTACAATATAAATTAATTAATTTTATTTATTAGCTTGAGCACTTGAGAGTAGGTCTGATGGGCATTGGACCTACTTTAGTTCGATGGGTTTAATCACCGTCAATTTGCTTTAAGATTCGTGCAAAATGCTTTAAACTTCGTGCGCACAAATCTTAAGTGGATCGGATGGTCATCATGCTCGTTAAACCTGAAAGTAGATCCGATGGGCATCGGACCTACTCCGTTCTCCAGCATGAGATGGATAATTTCTCTACTAGCGTAGTGACTCGCTACATGCATTACAACATTGGATTGCAACAGAAAAAAAGTTTGTTTTCCAGATTTTTCTTCATTCAATGGGATTATGCCAAGACGGGAAACACAATTTTTCGTGAAAGCTACAATACAGACTGTGGTCCATGACTCCATGTACACCTATATGGCGTGGAGCATGCTGAATGGTAACACGTAGGCCCATATCAAACTAGGGCCTTTTGGGCTAACTGAGATTAAACAGGAATCCCTAGTCTATTGATTGAGGAAGTATTAATTTATTTTTTTCGTGTTTCAATTATGTCTATATTATTATTTTTATTTTGAAAGTCGAAACAGTTAATATGGACAATTTAATATGATCTTCATACTATAATATGCTTGGTGACCAAATTTTTTATTTTATAGATTTTATCTACTAACTTGTTAGATTGGTACAATATCACATTTTTGGATGGTTCAAATCTTATGAAAAACAGTTATTTCGTATCTATTAAGCACATTTTAATATAAAATTTACAAGAAAATATAAATTTAGTCTCTAAGTATATTTTAATATGGAGATCATGTTGATTGGTACATATTGACTATTTACACTTTAAAAATACAATAAGAATGTAATATATGATTGGAAAACAAAAATAATGAGACATTTTAACTCTATCTTCATGGACGAAGCGTACCTTTACTTGTTTATGTGTTATAATGAATTAATAATTGGACAAAAAACAATAAGACATTTATCCACGCTAGTTCATACACACAACCGAACCTAATATTATAAATTTAATTTAAAAGGTATTTCAATGCGTACCGGCTGATATTAACCCCGGGTCCTGTTTAGGGTATTAATTTGGTTCATATAATTTGATTTCAAGGGGATCAGGTTTTTGCTAAATGTCCGAATTTTGATTAAGAAACAATGAAAAATCCACGATTAACCATTATTAGCAATCTGTAATATCTAAATTAAAATACGATCAACTATCTTAGAAATTTCTTTACTAGCAAAACATAATTCATAACATGCTTTCTAGTGGATTTGAAACTTCTTTCATTTATTTCATAATAAAAATTTAAAAAAATTGTGCACACCTGTAGAAGATAAAATGGGAAGAAAAAGGAAGAGCGCAATTTGAAAGTGTTCACACATGCGTAGTTACCTCTGGCAACACATTTTAGAAGCCGATCATACGATATATTTTAACCCTAGAATACTATTTTCTTTGTAATAGTTAAGTTTGCTGTACTTGAATTTCATTAGTTGCCGGACTTCAATCCTATCATTCATTCATTAAAATCCATTCTCTTTAATTTTCGTAGAGATCCATCTCATTAATATGTTATGCCAAATGCATGGATTAAAAACAATTAAATCAAATTAAAATCTAAATTAGCTCGTTTGAGTCCCATCAAAAGGAGTTCTGACGAGCAAGCCCAATTAGACTGGACAGGTGGCAGCAATCAGCACCATTCCTTGCTTGTCCTTCCTGGTTCTTACCATGAGCAAGCTTAGCGAGGACTGAGGAGGGGAATAAGTTAGCGGTGCCGGGTTGGAAATAAATCTGCTGCGATCCTACAAGATCGCAGGGTCCCTGCGATTCTAATGTCGACCGTTCATATATTTTGATCTGTGCACAAAACTATCTCGTTTTAAGATTCGTACATTGTAATAAATGAAGGGTTGAAATTGAAATCGCAGGACCCTGCGATCCTGTAGGATCGCAGCAGATTTGCTTCCTGCCGGGTTATAACCGACACGTGGCAGTCATACGAAAGCGGTATGAAAGCTACTGCCACGTGCTTTTCTGCACCCATGTCAGAAGCCGAAGGTGGAGCAGGACCCATTCTATGATTCTAATCCCCATAAAAAGCCCCCTCAGAAGTTTCCAACCGACACCTTCACATTTCCATATCTCTTCTAATTTACTGTAGCACTTTCAACGAATCCCAGGACGCTCAATATTAAATGACGCCATGTCAAACAGTTTTGCACAGACAAGGAGCGGCTATAATGGTTCCATCACACATTCACACTATGACAGTGATCAGTGGTGTAAAAATAAGTGAGTTGTAATAATGTATAATGTGCATATATTATATGAGGAGGGATCAAGTTATAGCAAATTATGAGTTACAATAAAGTTACAACAATTATTTTTTCATTTTGAAAGTCCAAATTGTCGATCCAAACTGTTCAACATGATTATCTAAATAAAATGTGCTTGCAGATCAATTTGATATTTTTTAAATTTTTTTACTATTTATTAAGATGGGTACAAAATTTAATGGTCTAAATATGACTATTTTTTGTAAATATTTAATAAATAGTAAAAAAAATCAAAAAAAATGTAAAACTTGATCTACAAACACATTTTATTGTGGAGATCATGTTGAACGGTTTGGATCGACGATTTGGACTTTGAAAATGAAAAAAATGGTTGTTGTAACTTTGTTGTAACTTGATCCCTCCTCATATTATATACAATATATATCAAATAAATAAATTAATAAGTATGCATAAAATATTTAGTATATTTAATGTGGATATATTATGGACGAAACATATAAAATAAAGGAAGTAACAAGAATAAATAAAATGTTTAGTGTATTTAATGTGGATATTATAGACGATATAAATCAAATAAATAAATTGATGTCAGATGGGCAAAACTCAAATAATAATATAAAATTCTCTATAGCCTTCATATAAACAGTTTCTTAATAAGAAACTTTATTGTATAGTTTCTTATAAGAAACTCTCCCACATTTCTAAAACTAGATTATAAACTACCACGTCAGATTAGAAACTCTAATAGTACTAGAGATGTAGATGCTCTCAGTTAACTCAAAGATACGAATTCTTGAAATCGTAGGTTTATTATGTGGAAAATAAGAACAAATCAATTTAAGATTTACCATGATTTGTCTAGACGAATGCCTTATTGTAATGCTTTTTTTTTGGCTTTTCTCGCGCTCCGTATAAATCTACCTACAGTTTACTATATTATATGCATTGTTGGGAATTCCGTTATATAATTGTATGCTAAAAAAAATTAGAAATTTACGTCAATTTACAAATTAAATTACAAGAAGATTAGCTCATCACAATTTGATCATTTGAATTTTTTGTTCCTGTATATAATTTTGCGTACTGTTTGGTACTTAATGTAGATATGAATTGTTATACTGACCTAAAAATGAGAAAATATCATTTTTTTTTTTGGTGTTTTTGGTCTGGCCCACGAATTTATTACAAAAAAATCTACTTAAAACGGGAACTCTTTCGGAGCATATGCTTACATGATCTTTTGATTGGACCCAAACTGTTAATTTACAGGTGAAGCTTTTAAGTTCCACCATATCAGCAGAATTAGTCAGATTTTTTAGACATTGAATCGGATACTATCTAAGATTTTTTATTGTTAATTTCCCGATTTAAAGTTAGCAAATACCGAAATGCAATGAGACTAAACAATCCTCCCGAAAATAACCACTATTATTAAATTGTTACTTCTAATTTATTAATTGGATCGGATAATGTAAATAAATTCGTGCTGGTTTAAGTATCAATTATTGATTTAATAGTTAAAGTAATGTCAATCACAGTATGAGGGTCAAATTTGAAATCCGATTAGAGGATTTTTATGTATATTTAAAATTAGAGAGTATTGACATCTATCTTTATCTACGAAAAAAATTTAGTTCCATTTTAATTTTCCTCTCAATATCATATCCCAAGAAACGAGTACTTGACATTTGGAACATTTTGTAATGGAAGTTGAATTAATAATTCTAATCTATATATGGAAAACCTCATTTCGATGAACTTCATTCATAAATAGAGGTTGATAAGACTTAATTTTACGATAGACAGTCCCATAAATGCTGACAAAAAAATTATTAAAAAAGGCGTCTTAATCTGCAATATAAAATCAGTGTTCGGAAAGATTTAAGTCAAAAGAATAACACCAAAAAAAGTTTTACCGAATAATGTCATCGTATATAGAAAACAAGATCCAACGAGTCTCCTTCACTTTTCAATTGTCGGTTTTGCTAACGAAAATCTACTTCTAAATTGACATATCAGAAAGGAGGAGAGCATCATCTGCTTCACCTTTGTGGGTATAGATCTGTATAAATTTCTTTTTCATCGGCTAAACTTAATAAGTATATGGGTAAAGACTATTTCACACAAGCTATCTTCTACGGTCATTGCAGAAATAAATTATATATATTTATACCTATATGAGATCAAGCACGATAAGATATAATTGAATTTATGGTCTAAATATAGATATGAGATATAATCCAAAATTTAATTTAATTTTCATATATTTTCCAAATACCGACTTTTGAATTTAAATTCCTACCAGACACAGTAAAAATCAGAGTTTAAATTTAATAATTATCTTGTCTATTTTATTAATTTTGTACTTTTTCAGTACAACTTAGAGTCGTATAAAATTGAATTGCATACACATTTACATATATGTGTAAAAATAATATAGTTTTTTTAAGGATTCAATTGAAAAGGCACATGAAAATAGTTTATCGAACAAAATAAATATGTTTTATTCAATTTTTATGGTATCCATTGGTACCTTTAAATTTGGGTGAGATAAGTATGGGTCCCCTCCCCTCGGATCCCACGGTAAAATATCCGAATTGTCCAGACAATTTTCATTTAAGTTGCTCGCTTCTAACCCCCAATAAATTAAATAAAAATAAATAAAACCTAATCGAAAATATGACAACTAATAAAAATAAACAGAGCTAGGATGGGGCCCACAATGTCAATGGCAGCGCGTGCTCTTATCTTGTTAAAGGTCTCATTAAGGAGACAAAGCTGGCTTTTTTGAAGGTTAATAATTGAAACAATATAAGCAAGCAAGCAACTCCACAGGTTCAGTCACGTGCGTGCAACAGTGCGCACGAGAGGGCACGTGACTCGTTGATTCCGGGCCCCCGCTCCTCGGGATCTTCACCCCCCGTCACGTGATTCGATGCCCCCCGCTCACAGACTGAATATATCCTCTGCAATTTTATTCCCCATCGCACCAACGAAATCATACTTCTTTTTTCTTTCACAGCATCTTGCCATCTTGGTATTGGTAGGATATATATACTGCGGGAGCGGGACTAGCCTAGGAATCTCAATTCTCAAAACAGGAGATTAAAGAACAATAAACAATGGATATCTAATTCCTATTCAATTTTTAAGAATTAAATTGACAAATTATGTAATTTCAGATTCGATAAATCGGAGGAATTGGAGAGGACAAGGGCTAACCTGCTGCTCTGCCGAGAATTCTAAAATACCATTTATTTATGATAGCATTAGCATTTGTCAAAAGTTCGTAATTTAATCGCCTACTGTACGATAATTCTGTCGTAAGTTTGTCAAAGTCGGATTTAAAAGTTAGCCATGTGCTGGAGCAAAATAAATTTTCTGATGTGAATTCCCCCTACTTTATTGCATCAATTACTCAAGAAGTTGCAACCCCTTTTATGTTGTCAACATTAACAAATATGATTATCATGGGCTCTTTTGGTTTTACTAGAATTACCGGATTTTACTCCGCAAAAAAATTATATTGACAAAAATTATATTTTAAAAGGAGATAATTTTATAAAATTGCTTTTATATTCAGTAAAATGTTGGAGAAAATAATTTTGTTTCAAAATATTAAAAACGTATATAATAATAGAGGAGGATTCCAATACTCATACATTTCATACTTCATCATACCTCATATTTAATATCTTCATTTTCAAAGTTCAAACCGTCGATACGAACCGCTCAACATGATATCCATACTAAAATATGTCTAAGGATGAAATTTTATAATTTTTGAAATTTTTTTACTATTTTTTAAGATAGGTACAAAATTACTATTTTCGGACCATTCAAAAAAAATATTTCTCAAGTGATTTCGCATCATAGGTATGTCAAAGATATTTTTCAAACTAAAAAGAGGGAAATCAGAAATATGAGTTATCTAATAAAAAATAATAAATAAAAGACAAGCCGAATTAATGAGAACACATGATGTGCCGTGACTACAAAGTTTGAAACTTAACCCTCTATATTTATGTATTATTATAAATTTGAGAGTCTAGTAATTAAATACATCTAATTAAGTTGACAGAAATTTCAGCAAGTAAAAGATTAATGGCAAACATTCATGTATTATGGAGCAAATATTGTCATATAGTTGTGTATTTTAAATGTCATTAGTGCGCGTTACTACGAAAATACATTAATTAGTTTTTGATGTTATAACAACTAGAATTTTAATTTTTGTGCATATATTGATGCTCCAATATTGTAATTGAACTCTTATTTGGCAAATTTCACTATTACAAACATTTAATTAGTCAATTTTTTTTCTTACAATTTCGAATTTAACTTATCCTCTCCGGTACCATAAAAGATTCCCTCCACTTTACAGTTGAGATTAACTCCCAGCCGGTTTGGGATTCGGGCTGACAGGGGGGGTAGTATTATTGGGCTTTGAGATTCGTGCCAGGTTAAAAAGAACGGTCCAGATCAAGTAATTGTAAAAGATTCCTATTACGGTACCAGGGGTGATATGAATTCGGGCGGAAGTAGGTATAGGGAAAGAGTGCTAGCTCTCCCTATAATTTTAATTTTTTCCAATTTTGTGGTCGGAATATTCAAATTTATGCAATATATATAATTAGCTTCTCTCATAAAACAAAATTACATAATACTTATTCATTTAGTACCTTCAACCATAATTATTTGATTTTGTCGCACGCATGTGTGTGATAATTAGTTCAATAATAGCGATTAGGACATTTTCCTAGCTAACTGATAAAAAAACCTTAATTAAACCTATATACCACATAAAGAAAAATGTCCGTCGGTAGCCCTATCTAATAATAGTTGCTCAATGTGTTGTACACTTGTACTTATCCATCAGAGAGTGTATCAATCCTAGAAGTCCAGTTTAAGATGAACGGATGAGATTAACTGAATTTAAAAAGGATAACGGGGTTTCATGATATTGTTTTGGCAAAGTAATAATATTATTTTTATTGGAGGATTTTGGAGTGGTCCTGGACCGTACAACTGGCGGCCCGATGCGTCTACGAGCTATGAGAGGGTAAAATGTGGGGCCCGCTCTACCAGTGGTAGGCGCTCAAGTCCCATTTGCATCATTTATTGGCGAAAGTTTCTCAGGATGCTGTTATTATATCTGTGTAAACTTTCGTGTGGTATATGGGTCGTTTAAAGTGAAAACCTGACTGGGTGGATAGATACAGGAAGTAAATTGAACATAATCAAGAAAATATTTTATGTCTTGAAATATTTACATACAAAATGTCATTTATGAAATTAATATTAAATTTTATCAAATTTGAACTGACATTCTAAAACAGAATAGCTAGAGTTTCTTAATTTATTATTGGCCCCGAAATTTTTATTTTTAACATTTTAAATAAATTAATTAATAAAATAACCATCGTTTCTGGTCAATTCTATATTTAACACGGCCGCAGAACACCGGAGCGGACCCATTTGGGGGAGGCCGCAGCATGCCGGAGCGGACCCCCATATGGGGCCGCAGAATGCCGGAGCGGACCCGGGTCCGCAGAATGCCGGAGCGGACCCGGGTCCGCAGAATACCGGAGCGGACCCTAGTCTTTATATCCCGAAAATGACAGCAACATTTCATTCCACACTCTCACACATTCTCTCTCCTGAGTTAGCTCTGATCTGTAAGTTTTTTCTCTCTTCTTTTAAATTTTTTATTTTTATTTCAGTAGATTAATAATTTAATTAGAATAATTAATTTAGCAATAATTTAATTAGAATAATTAATTTAAATTAATTAATTTAGTTAATTTTTAATTGTAGGTTTCTTCTGTATTGAATTGAAAAATGGCTCTTATGGTATCCATCTACACTGGTGGGGATGTATTAACAGGTCCTAATGGGGTTTACTACAGTATTGGACCCGTTACTGTGATCCCGGTATTGCCAGGTACGGATTATTTGGGACTTAAATCAAGTATATGTGGGAATTTGGGGTTAGATCAGGGTCAGTATGACCTTAAAATTGATGCCAAAATTAGCATGCCGACTAGTTCGGCACAAACCTGGTTCCAATTATTTCCAATTCAGAATGAGGGAGTCTGGCAGGTATTGTATACCCAAACCATGAGTTTTTCTGGGGGTGCATACAAGATAATTGACCTATATGTGGAGGTTACTAGAGCCCGGCGTTCGAACCCAGTTCAGAGGTTAATCCAGGGTCGTAGTCGGGGTAACTCATCCGGCTCTAGTCCATCCCCTGTCCAAATTGACCAACCGTCCAGTAGTCGGGCCCCAGTTTAGAAGGACCGACCCTCCCGTCGGGCCCCATCCCAGACTGACCAGCCTTCATCTAGTCGGACCGCTCATTGGGGTCAAACTTGTAATCCGGATGAATCTGATGAAGAAGTGGATCCGGAAATACTAGAGGCAGAGGAAAATTGGGGTCATATTGATCCTGAGGGTATGAGCGATTATTCTGACCAGGAAGATACCGGGCCTATGCTCGGACTATCAAGGAAATTCAAGATGGATAGCGGGTTTCAGATAATGGATCGCGGGTTTCAGCACCCGATTCATGCTTTCAACGACACATCAGGGTTTATGGAAGCCAATTCGGGTTTGTTTGGAAGTAGGGCAGATTTTGAGAATGAATTGTCCGAGGGACAAACATATGACTCAAAAGAGGAAATGAAGAGCGCAATTGCCAAGTTTCACATCCTTTGCAACAAAGAGTTAATACCTACGCACAGTGACCGCACAAGAATGAGGTTCAAGTGCAAGGACAGTTACTGTGGGTGGTACATACTCGCAAGGGCCACCGGTTATGGACCACAATGGCGTGTCTCCAAATGCCCAACACAACATTCATGCCACGCGGATGCGACAAGAACAGATCACGTCCAGTTGTCAGCTGCTATGGTTGCCGAGTGTATATCCGCTCACATGAGGAACGATGTCGACTTGAGTATTCAGGCTGTCCGAATTGCTGTTGCTGAAAGGTACAACAGTCAGATACCGGCTTACAACAAATTATGGCGTGGCCGTGAGTTGGCAATAGCCCGTCAATTTGGCAGTTGGGAGGGGTCATACGCTCTTGTAGTTCCATTGTTGGAGGCAATGAAAAGAAGCAACCCAGGTACTACATTGTTCCTTCGATTTTTACGTCATTTCATTATCAATCAAAAATTGAACTTATTTTTTTAAATTTATTGATAGAAACATTGTTTGAGGTGACCTCATATCCCACTGGTGAACCTGGACCATGGAGGTATTTTCATAGGGCGGCTTGGGCATTTGGACCGTGCATAGCTGCTTTTCAACATATCAGACCGGTCATCACAGTTGATGCATGTTTCCTGTCAGGCCGGTTTAAAGGTAACTAATTTGATTGTTTTCACTTTATTTTTTTAGTTGATTTCGGCTCTTACAAAATTTATTTTACCACAGGCAAGCTGTTGATTGCAACCGGGTACGATGCTGAAAATCAGCTCCTCCCGTTGGCTTTTTCACTGGTAGAATCAGAGAGTTATGACGATTGTGCCTGGTTCATGAAATGGTTGAGGATCAATGTAATCCGCTCCAGATTCATGTGTGTCATCACTGATAGGGGAAAGGGTATCAAGAAGGTGTTCAGACAAGATGATATGGGGTGGAACGAGGAGGATGAGGATCAATGTGTCATCACTGATAGCCGAGAACATGAAGAAGAACGGTTGCAGTGATAAGGCAATCCGTTTTTTTAGAATATGTGTGACTAAGAGGAAGATGAGGAGGTACGAGCAAGGAATGCAAGCAATGGGGCAGGCATGTGACATTGCCCTCAATTGGCTGGACGGTGTGGGTAAATATTTGGATCAAGATGAGAACGAGTGCCCCAAACCATGGAAGATATTCCAAGCACTGGACGGTGGTTACCGTTGGGGCATCATGACTACAAACGGGTCCGAGTCGCTTAATAAGGTCTTCAAGTCCTCTCGTAGGCTACCGGTTGCAGCAATAATTGAAGACACATTTTACAAATGTATGACATGGTTTGCGCAAAGGAGGGCCAAAGCGGAATGGGAAGTCAGTCAAGGTCAGCAATTCTCGTGTCGTGTGCATAAGGTACTTTTATTTGTAGTTATTTCTTCATAAATTTTAATGAAGTTTGTTAAAAAAAATATCTGACTTCTTCATTATTTTTTAATTTTTCCTAGCTGATCAACAAACGGTTCGAGAGGTCCGATAAAATGAAGACGCTGGGGGGCTTTGGAAACAACAACGAGTTCGAGGTAACCGCCACACAGGAGAGAGTTCACGCTTTCATACCTGACGATTCTGGTCGGTATACCAAGGCCAATTACAAATACACGGTGATAATCGGGGATGATCACACGGTAACTTGCACGTGCCAGAAGCCTCAATTGGAGAGAATACCGTGCTCTCATGTTCTGTCCGTGTGTCGTCTCCGAGGCATCGACCCTGGCGTCTTTGTAAGTCAATACTATCACATCCATACACTGATCAACACATGGAGCGCACAATGGCATGTGTATGAAAATCAGTCGGAATGGCCTCCACGCGATGGCCCGGTCCTTGTTCCAGAGAAAAAAAATATTTCTGTTGGCAGAAGACAGCACGACAGAATTCCGATGTGGATGGACGTTCTACATAATAGGAGAAGAGGACACCAAGCCGGCCGAGATACGCAAGAAAGACAAAACAGAGCTGCTCGAGCTGCACGAGATTGAGAGTTAATGTTGCTTTTTTAATTGTACTTGTAAAACTGTTGTTTATTTTCGGTTAATTAGACGTATTTGTACTTGTAAAACTGTTGTTTATTTTCGGTTAATTAGACGTATTTTCGGTTAATTATATGGCTCATTGTTGTATTGTAATGTTTCTTTTGATCAAACAAACGACGAACAACAATTTCAGATTAAACGACGAACAACAATTTCAAACATAAATACACACAACTTCCAGTACAAACTTGATAAAAATTTCCAAAACAAAATCATAATCAACGTCATAATCAGATAAAAAAAAAAAAATAGGGTCCGCTCCGGTATTCTGCGGACCCGGTTCCGCTCCGGCATTCTGCGGCCCCATATGGGTGTCCACTCCGGCATTCTGCGGCCTCCCCCAAATGGGTCCGCTCCGGTGTTCTGCGGCCGTGTTAAATATAGAATTGACCATAAACGATGGTTATTTTATTAATTAATTTATTTAAAATGTTAAAAATAAAAATTTCGGTTATTGGCCATTAGAATATATAATGGTTATTAATTTTCTCAAAATTTAGACATCATAGCTAGTGTTGAGTTAGACTCTTCAACAGTAAAATAGTTAAGATAGCTACGGAATTTTTGGTCTGTTTAAATGTCAAATCAAAGTTCAAATTTTGTTAGTTTAAGAACTAGATCTCGAATATGTAATATTGGAGTCAAATCTTCCGAATATCTTTTGAAACTTCTAACTGGGTTCCAAAGTAATGTTCATATATTTTTTTTTTCAAAAACTCTCCAAATTATTTTTTGAATTGTACATGCAAACAAACTAGTTATCCAATATTATACATGAATTTAAGAAAAACTTACCCCGCCACGGAGGATAATGCTATGTACAGGCTGTAAATGTCGGCGTTATCGACCCAATGCAGGGGAGCAGCACACAGCCGTTTCATTGGTGGAGACCTGACTGCTATGTTCGGATTAAGCATGTATGTTCCTCTCCATTTCGGAGAATCACTTGTGCCTCTTTCACTTAAGTTAAAGTTGTCTCAGTTTAAATTTAAATCTGACTTCTGCTAAACTGAACCACTCATTTACCTTGTGCTTGTGGGGACTGGCCGACTGGGGACAAGTAGAGCAGAAAATGGAGAGAACCATTAAAGGATGGAATGGCGAATATTATAAAAGGAACTTTTACCGCTGGAGCCAGTTGGCGTCGTCGGGACTTTGACGTCGGATAACCAGTCCTTAATTTGATAAACTGCAATTATTTTACTACTCTGGAGTCTGGTCTGGTGCTACCAACGGAACTTTGGTATGGGGATGTTGAAAAGAAGTATACTTTTCCACTACAATAGTCTTGGTAGAATTTACAAGTTCTTCAATTTCTCTATGATAAGCAAAATTGTGTCGTGGCAGTCTTTTAATGATAAAATATGTTATATTTTACTTGAGCTGTTTCCATTTATACCTTAGAAAAAAAAGTAAAGTATAGATTTCTTATTTGTTATATTTTTGTACTTCCAATTTCTTCTAAACAAGAATTCAATTGTCAAAAATGTACATAATTCAGAAATTAAAGGAAATTCTAGAAGAAATAATTCTACAGCACGCTCTGACAAGGAGTGGGCCGTGGTCACTTGGGACAGGTGAAAAAAGAAAAATAGTTAAAATTAAAAGTAAACGCTACGGAGGGGAGTGAGGTGCGGCGGTGGTCCCGGCCAGCGCCGACACTGTCCACGTGTCGTGACGTCAACACCCTTTACCTGCGGTAACAACCTTGGTATCTTCTTTGCTCTCTTGGCCGGGTACCAAACAGAGAACAACACCAATCAGACATCTCATTTTTTTCCTCAATCAAACGTGGTCCGTGACGTGTCGGGCAGAGATTTGTGTGTGCTGTTTCTAGCATTACAGGGACGTTTTCAACCAATGCTTAAACAGCATTACCGCCGCAGTAACTACAGCCAGCAATAGCACTGCCAGTTGGCGTCGCCACTATCATTTTGTTGTCAGAAGTAAATTGGATGGTAGATTGATAAATGCACACCGTCCTTCACCGTATATCTTTCACATTTTACCGATGTGTAAGCAATCAGCGGTCATTAAACTCTTTCATGCAATTTATATATTCTTTTTTCTTTCTAACAAATTTATAGCTTCTACACTACTCAGTCTCCACCCTACTCAATGCCATTATAATTCAAACTAATTTAGTCCAAATTGAAAAGTTCAAGGGGCCTCGTCAATATTTGTGTCAATAGTACGAACCAAACAGTTCAAATATTTAGTGACAGAATTTAGATATCTATTGATAATCCAGTTTTTCATATCTCAATTTCTAGTTCTATCTCTGCAAATACTTTCTATAATAATTCAAATTTTAAAATACCGCTTAGATATAAAATTTTCCAATTTTATAGGTCATAAAACTTGTTTTCTGCTAGAATTTGAACCAAGGTTCTTACCATGGAAGAAAACGTCGCTATTAGACTGTAACCGGTAGCGATTTTTTCTGAAATTGATCGCCATATATATATTTTCAAATCTGATGAATTGCATTGAATTATTTTTTGAAATTTTACTTTATATTTCTAGGTCTACACCATATTTTGTACTAAAATTCTCCATTTGAACACCTTACTTATAGGAATTATAATTAAAGTAATAACTATGGAATTCCAAAGTAGTACAAGTATATAGTTGGCTTGTTGAATTTTTTTTTTTTTTGGGCATCCATAACTGACAATATATAGAATCGTGGAGTAATGTTCAAGTAACACACCGTAATCATTTTATTTTAAGGTTAAGATATAAAAAAAATAACTAGGGAGCAAAATTAGTAAAGTTGTCAGTTCCCTTAATGTACCCCCTCGTCTCATTGGGGAGTCTTTACCACTCAATACTGCCTCAGCTTTGTCATTCACTATACTAATAAATGTAGTACTCGTCCTTGTACATTGACGATTCTTGTACCATCTTGGTACCAACCTTAATATTATTGGGATTAGCCTTACAAGTCCACAATGTACTAAAAAAATTTCATTTTCTGATATATACTTTTGTGTAGGAATTGATGTGGTTGTATGTTTAAGGGAAATTGTATTTAGGCTAGAAAATAAGTAAACACTAAACCTTGCATGACTACGAATCTTTCCTCTCTCTTTTTTTTCTATCGCACTTTAGTTATTTTGAAAGCTTAACAACGTGTAAAGTACTTTTTATAATCAAAGCAATTCAGACTTTATGAATTTTTTATTTTGTTAGTAATGAATTATTTAATTTTCAATTTAATTGCAAATATATTTTTTTAACCTCTTGGTAAAATAATATTATTAGCTAATTCTAATATCGTTTGTGTGGAAAATAATACTTGGCTTGAGTATCACGTGATATGGATGTGGACCCACAAGGAATTGATTTCTAAAAAAAGGGCTAAAATGTTATATCCCAAAAAATTTAGAACTATTTTGATAGTATTTTTTTTCCACTAATACATTTTTTTTGGATATGCTATATATATTTATTATGATATTAAAGAGAGTCGTAAATGACCATTATATTCTAGACATTTCTAGTTTATCTTGTACAAGTTTCTTTACTCAAGTCAACCACACAATAATATATCACTGTATACTTTTAACCGAATTGGCTAGTCACAACACCTTAAAATAAAAAAGTGGCGGAGTAAAATTAGTACAGAAAACGTGACATAATTAATGATATGAATACAACCATCACCATGGGAGATGTGAGTAGAATTGCAAGTAACTAGGGTGCATTTATCAAAGATTACTAGAGTTTGATGGCAATTGTCCCTGTTAGTTACCATTGGATCACATCATGCATGTGCAATAGTTGCACACTTGCACTTTTTATACCAAAGAGAACTCTGAAGCATAGCAAGGTACGTAAAGGCCGCTGCTTCATGACCTTATAATGTACTCCAAATGTTCCTCTATGCATGCTTCTCCCATTCATGCCCTTTACGGTAACCGACAGTTTGACAATCATATAAAGTTACATGATCAATAGCTATGCAACTTAATTTGTTCTGATAATATCCTTATTTTTGATACAAAAAAAAAAATTGTTCTGATAATTGAGCTTAGAGATTTTTTCATACTAAATGTGTTATTTTTTCATTATTTTCTTTTCCAATGTCCTTTCCACATTCATTTGTAAATCCCAAGTCCATGGATGTATAAATCTAACAAGAACTAGGTACGTAGGACTTTTCTCTAACTCAATAAATTAGTTTGTAACTATTTCCATGATTTGAGTGGCAACCGATCGAACAGTCCTTACTGAAACTAGTAGGAAAAGGGAATTAATTTTGTTGGCTATAGCTATAGCTAGTAAAAGTAAATTGAAGGGTGCATTGCAACGTACTTGTAGCAGTTATGAGTGTACAGCCAGTCTGCCAGTACTCTCAGCTTCCTAAGACTAAGAGGAGCCGCCCCTATGTAGCTAAATTCTTTAAAGGGAAAAGCGCGTTAATAAATTAACCTCAAGTCATGCAGTCACATGGACAGAGAGATAAATAAATTTATGAAAGAGAGAGAATCAGAGAAGCGGTGAAAGTTATTAACTAGAAATTAAAGCATTGCATTATAAAGGAGTTGAGCAAGAGAATGGGACTTGGTATGGATGCATTGCATGGGTCACGTTGCTCCTGTTCTCATCCTGGGTTGCAGCCTCTTTTGCTCCATTATTAGTTTACCTCATCCTTTAACCCTTCCCTTCCTTCTCTCTCTTAAAATTTATCCACCATTATTTTTTTTTTTCCCTTGCCAGCTCAATTTAAGGCGCCAGATTAAAAACCCCCCAAAGCCTCTCTCACTATTTCTCCTCACCCCCACTCTCACTCCTACTAGGGGAAACAAAAGTATAGAAACGAAAGCACAGTCGTAGCTTGAAACAATGGCTCATCAATGGGAAATGCAAATGAAAATGGAGCACTATGGCATGGGCATTGGAGGCTCCTACTCAAATTACTCAAATATCAACGCTGCACAGATGAATAGCGCCAGTGTCTCTAACGTGAATCCAGCTTACTATTACGGGGTGCCATCAAATAACGATTCTGTTCGCGTTGACGAAATGCTGGATTTCTCCCATGCACAGGAGTTGTTCCCCATTGCTTCTGCCTCGCCTCTGGCCGATCATAAGCATCTAATTGCTGGGCAGGGCGACCAGTCTCAGACTGCCAGCGCCAGAAACTCAGTCTCCTCCTATGATTCCTTCGCCAATGAATTTTATGTACCCGTAAGTATTAATTGTTACAAAACCCTTATTCATGAAAATGCACATCAAACTCATATATATTTCTGTGTTCTAAGTTCTAACAAATTATATTTTTTGTTGTCATGCAATTGTAGAGTGATGAGGCAGCAGAGCTAGAATGGTTGTCGAAATTCGTTGATGATTCGTACTCCGACATGCCTTCCAACATGGGCGCCAACATGGCCAACTATATGAATGCGTCAAATGAGACAGGCCAACTCGGTGCGGAGAATTCATCTGCCTCGGCAGGCCGCGGGGCACGTAGCAAGCGCTCACGGGCCACATCTGCAATAGCAGCTGCGTGGCACTCACTAATTCCACCGCCACAGTCATCCCCCTCAACCTCTTCCTCTTCTTCCGATTTACCCACTAAACCCTCCAAGGGGGGCTCTGCAAACCGAGGCAAGAAGGCCGGCATCGGCAATGGAGGCACTGAGTTTGGTCTCGAAGGAGGCGTCAGGCGGTGCACGCACTGTGCGTCAGAGAAAACCCCGCAATGGCGAACCGGGCCTCTCGGGCCCAAGACACTTTGCAATGCTTGTGGTGTCCGGTTTAAGTCAGGTAGGCTCATGCCCGAGTATCGGCCAGCAGCGAGCCCAACTTTCGTGCTGACTCAGCACTCCAATTCGCACCGCAAGGTAATGGAGCTGAGGCGGCAGAAAGAGATGATTATGATTCGTCACCGTGACAATCCTTCTGCGGCAGCAGCCGCTGCAGCAAACGCTGCTGCTGGAAGGCCTGAGATGCTCTACCACGACTATGGCGTATGTTAGTGTGTTCTCAGAGTGTCTTGGATACTTCTCTTGAGTAGAATTGAGTTCGTTTTTTCCAATTTTTTTTTTTCCAATCCTGTTAATTGTTATCTTCTTTGTTCTAATTTTCTGATGGAACTTTTATGTCAGCATAAAATTGAAAATTTCTGGGGGTTTTCTTGGACGATAAATTGTAATGATCCGACGAAGGAATTTTTTTTCGCGTATTTTGGCACAATTTTCCATAAATTGTAGTGTCTTGTCAGTTGTTACCATAGGTGTTAATTATACGTGCAGCATGTAAACGAATTTGATCGAAAACTAAGAGGAGAGATGCTTTCCAACTTTAATTTTTTTTTAACTTGCGATGGGGAGAAAAAAAGGTGGGACTTGAATTCAATAATGGAGAGAGGAGAGAGGAGAGAGGAGAGAGAGACGGGGGGAAGGGGGAGTGGGAAGGCACGTGATCACGTGACTTGCTCCAGTGGGGGACTGAAGCCTTTGTCAGGAGAAAAAGGCGAAATAAAAATTCTGGTCACGTGATAGGGCCGCTGATGACGATAGATGAGGAAAAAAATCGAATCTGAACCTGGCGTTGCCACTCACTCTCTTTGTTGCCTTCTGTTGTAACTAATAACATACATGGACAAAAACAAGTACGGTAATTTGGTGTAAATAAAATACATACATATATATATATCTATATATAGATGGAATCGATGCTATTGGTTGGTCCATTTTGAAACTTTTTTCATAATGTTTTTCTATTGGCAAAAGACTCCACACCTAGGAATTGTCATCATTGGACGGTGTTAAATACGCCATCTCGTCTCATCCCGCATTCCCGTTCATCTTTTAAAACAAATTACACACTAGTAAACTTACCATATTTTGCATAGTGTTTACGTACACAGTCAGATTACATTCACTTAATTAGCAAAGTGAATGTTGTGCTGCGTTTCATATTGTTACCAAACTTGAGGGAAACATTCGGAAATCGGAAAGCCCTTCCTCATATAATGGGCATCATAATTTTTAAAAGACGCCGGCAGTTTTATAAATTTAACAAAAATGTTTGCCTGCATATTATTTTCTTATACTTTTATTGCTTAAATTAAAGAAATTGGCTCACGTTACGTACATGGTTTTTTTTTTTTTTTTTTCTAAAAAAGCAACAAGTAAAGATTTGAAGGGTTGGGCCCAGGCCTTGCTAATGTTGGGCCTTCATAGTGGGCCATTGATGGAAAATGCAATTTGGAAACAATATGGGGCCCAAAAGCTGAGAGAGTCGGCATAATTGATCAGCCTCTAAAAGTCTGTTGTTAGTAAAAGCATTTTCACTTTTTATGATAACATGCACATGTACTGTCGTACTGATGTACACTTGGATAAAGTTATTGATAGAGCTAGATTAACATAATACAACGCACGAGCTATAAAGTCAAAATGAAAAAAATATATTACCGTTGCGGTACAAGAAGCTAATACAACTCTGTCAATATATTTACCCTGTACACTTGCAGAAGCAATTCGTGTCATCACAGTGCATTATCATCTTTCTTTTGAGCTTTGATGGGTTCATTTCAACTATTAGTGGCGCACTACGAATTGGGCTAACATCAATGTATTGTATAAGTTGAAAACAAAATTGGTTAATTTTTGTTTTCCTTTTATTGATTTTTAGAGAGGAAAAGAGAATGATGAACAATGGTTTTATTGATTGTTTTGTTCTGATCTATACATGATGTATACAAGGATATTTATAGTCTAACTACATGAGTATTCCTACTAGCCATTAGGCTAATTCCTAATTTACTCCTACTAGCCGTTGGGCTTAGTCCTAATTACAATTGCTGGATCTATTGCCTATTTACATCCTAATTACAGTATTAAGCTAGATACTAAATATAGCTTGACAGCTACATGATGGATGCTAGCTTATTTGTTACCTTAACTAGCCTATGATGAATATTCTGAGGCTATTTCTCAACACCTTTTATCTTGAAAACCACATTTGCCGTCAGCGGGACAGGTTAGTGGGGCTACTAGGTCATAGATCATCTTCTTTTTTGAAGTGGTTATGCATGTTTCCAGTTGTTTGCTGCCTGAGTGGATGCCTCACTCTGGGGAGTGTATGCAGTACCGGGCTTGGTGGAGGAACAATTTGACAGCTAGCGAGTAATTGTCAGGTATGGAACAGATTAAGAAGCAGTTCACCTGGTCACCTGAAGAAAAAAACCAGCATTATACCAGGTAGAAATACAAGAAAAACGCATAATAGTACCACTGCACTGCACCAGCCTACCAGGGGCACTGTCACAGTTTAGACTACAGGTTTACAACCCTACAAGTGAAGTAATAATTTGAGTACATTCTATTGATTCACCTTTAAATACTTCATAGCACAGGGACAACAACCATACCAGTACTGAGATGGAAGAAAGCGTGCCAGAATCAACTGCAAGAGGTAATCGTTTTGAAGAAAATATATAGGGGTCACTGCAAGAGGTAATCGTGTAAGCTGGATCGATAATTGAGGAGAACCTCATGCTGTCAATCTATTTGGTTGTTGCTTTGCAGCTGGAAAAACGAATCATAAGCAGTCTGGGACCTCTGGCGTGATTTACTGGATTTA
Source organism: Carex parvula (assembly GCA_025461045.1). Taxonomy (NCBI): domain Eukaryota; kingdom Viridiplantae; phylum Streptophyta; class Magnoliopsida; order Poales; family Cyperaceae; genus Carex; species Carex parvula. The sequence continues at coordinate 24,333 of JAJGRW010001954.1, forward strand.
ATATTTTTTATTTACTCTTATGCCCCTTTTGATAGAGGTTATCAGAGAATACTATAATTAATGTAATTAACATCATCAGTATATTTGTTTCGAAAAAGCCACTGTATTGAAAGGTGGATAAATATTTATCTTTCCAATTTTGTAATGGATCTAGTTGTCTAATTCCACAGAAAAGTGATTAGCTATTAACTTAATTAACCGTATCTAACTCAAACTATGTCAACCTGTATGTACAATTTGATAAAAAATATTTACCCTCCTTTCCTTTCTATACAGGTTTTAGACTTTTATAATTTTGAAACAAAAAAAAAAAAAAAAACTTTGACTTAGCAATTTGACTCACAAGAAATAGAGGTGGTCTCAATCCCAAACCTAAAGTCCATAAAATAAGGGGAAACACATTAACTTTTAGTGAGATCATGATTACAAAAGCTCCTCAATGACATTGTACTTTGAGGAGCCACGACGAAACAGAGGCAATGAGATCTCTTGCTAGACCATCTAAACAGCCATTTAGTTTTGATTGCAAAATTGGTTTTCACAATTTTACTTCCATATTTGAAAATTGACTTTAAAAGCAGCAGTATGACTCAATGTTGTGAGCTCCACTGGCTTGGTTTCTATTTGGTTTTATCTCCTCGTTGCAGTTCAAGCTATGCTTTATAATCCAATGATCGGCAATAGCATCAGAAAGAAGAGACCGAGGTAGATGCCTATCCGTTTTTTTATATAGCAAGTAAGCACATATCATTTATTAGAATTCCGAGATAATCGATATATAATACAAGTACTCAGAAATGATTGTTCGTTTGATCATCCCAACCTCATTTTGGTTTCTATTGTCATATTACTTGAGAAAAATAAGTGAAGATCCAAACACTTGCTGTTAGATTAAAGCATTACCTGCCTATGCAAGGTAAATTTAATACACACAGGGAAAATTGAACCAAAGCAAACCATCAAATCAGGAACAATCATTCTGATAGTATAGTTGTGTCATATTTGGATTCTAGTGTCTGATTAAAAATCAGCCACTTGGGATCAGATACAAAATTACTTCCCTATCATGAAATTTGTATGTTATAGATCAATTCAGATTATATCAGACAAACCAGACTCAACAAAGGCACAAACAGATGCACTGTAGAAACCACGTACAGTACAGATTATCGAGAAACTTATTTTTTTTTCTTTTGAGTAAGGTTGGAGGTCTACCGAGAAACTTGTTATCCATGCTTATAATGAAAGCAGCCTGATATATGAATATTAGGTGCAAATACAAGTGCAGTCAATAAGTATAATATTTGTGAGTCTAGTTCATGTACAAGGCTGTTGCCTCTGGCTATCAATTTGCCGTGGTATACTCTGAAATGATCACCGGCATACATTATCAAAATAAATATGTCATTGTTTTCCGCTTGTGATAATTAAAAGGAATTAGTTAGATAAGTTAGAAATCAATGCTAATAGACACGGGCATCTGCCTTAATGTCATATACCGATGCAAAGCCAATGGCTTGGATAAGGCAAGCTTCTCGTCCTCTGATTTTGTTGCTTGAATCAAGTTTGCTCTTAAGCTTACTTCCTCCATCTGTATGAGAGGAAAAGAAAACGAATTTAATTTCTTGAGGGTTTATATCAGAAAGGATTAGTCCTTGATTGCCTTAACCAGTTCAACTCTATACCATCATTGTCTACATCATGTTTTAGCAATTGTTTTGAAGAGAAATTAATTTTAAAATATGACAACTCAAGTTTAAAAAGGATAAGAAATATCCGCATCATTGTTAGAAAACTAAATGTGTTAATTAAAAGTCTCTAGGTTCTCGACTTAATTGGGAATAGCGCAACTTCGGAGGAGCTTAAATTAATCTTAAATAAGAGAGGAAAGCAACTGTTAAATAATCTTAATCTTATCCTTAAAAAAAAGCTCTTTTTGCCAATTTTTTGCTTTTCAATAAAAAAAATATGTTATGCAATAAAATTTAAATTATAGGAAAAACTCAAAAGTTTACTTGTAGCAGAGTTATCTTTTGACATAGATTCGTTAGCTGCTGTAAACCTTCCATCTCTAATAGGATTGTCTTGGTTAACTCAACGAACATTAAGCTGATAGTTTCTGCCTACAATTTAAGATAAATGAAAAAAAATTGGCTATTGTTTACAGAAAGATGGAATTAAAAAATTTGAACTTGGATAAAATTTGCATACCATAGAATAGAATATCTTGGCTTGAGCTTCAATATCTTTCATTATATCCATGGATACACGCAAGCATCTGTGCAGTGATACAATATTCGCCTACAATATATTAACATCACATGTCGATCATAGAAGAAAATAAGCAAAGTGATTTATAAGCAATAAGTGAAGAAGAATGATGCTTTTGTGTCTCTGTACCTGAGCTCCCTGTACCAAAGGAAGAGAAAGGCAGGTGACACCTAAGACCTTGCCAAGCACAGCCACGGCATCGACGTGAGGTCGTGCAACTTGCTCCCATTTCATAAGCAATTTCACTTGTACTATAAGCATTGATTGCAGCTTCAACTTCAACCTCCCTCTCTGCAAAAGAACCCGCTTCGCTGTCACGACATTTCTCATTTCTGCAAGCCTCAGCCAAGCATAGAATAGCTTCCTCTGTCCATACAACCCATACGAGCATAAAAAATTTGAAACTCCAAATCTCCAATACTTGAATTAATATATATGAAAGGAAAAAGAATAGAAGGGAAAGAACAATGGACTTACAGAGCCTTTGATTTCTCTATTTATTGGTCATATAAAATGTTCCTTAATTTATAAAGAAAATAGAAGCAATTTTACCTTTCAAATATATTGTTTAGTGCTGCATAGTAAATCAGCCTATAATTTTGAAGAGAGTGAGGCTACGGTGCTATGCATAGCACGGATGGAGTCCGTGCTACGGCTCAAAATTTGACTTTTCAAAATCCTAACGGTCGATCCGAACTGTTCAACACGATTATAAAATGAATATGTACTTGCAAACCAAATTTTACATTTTTTTCGAATTTTTTTACTATTTTTTTCAAAAATCACTTGATCTGAACATTCTGGACCATCCAAAAACAGCCTATCTAAAAAAATAGTAAAGAAATCGAAAAAATGTAAAATTTGGTTTGCAAGTACATATTCATTTTATAATCATGTTGAACCGTTCGGATCGACCGTTAGGATTTTGAAAAGTCAAATTTTGAACCGTAGCACGGACCCCATCCGTGCTATGCATAGCACCGTAGCCTCACTCTTTTGAAGAAGTCCAAACTTACAGCCTATTTTTATATATGGGTTTTCCTATATTTATTTCATATATCTCAGTTTGACCCGCTAAAATTTAAGGGCTTAATAGAAAACCCAACAACTAAAATGCTTCTCCACAGAAATATGTGTAGTGAATTACTGTATTATTGATTAATGAACTCTTATACAATTATTCACATAATTTCTGCCACATTGATATCCAGACAATTCAACAAACGAGGCGCGCATATACGAATTCGTATCCTCTGCATTAACCCAAAAGAGAGAATCTCTTGAGTTAATGAATCTCAACCATCCAATCTGTTTAAGATTCGTGCAAAATAAATCTGCACCAATATAAATTGGCTCTGTTTAAAATTAGATGGTTGATATTCATTAACTCAAAAGATTCCATTTTGCGTTAATGCAGAGGATACGCGTTCCGCATATACGGGGCTCCAACAGCTACAGTCTAAAAAACCGATTCTTGCCAATAGTCTGTTCTCAGTTCCCGTACAAAAATTAAATCAAAACAACCCATTAACCATAAAAAGCAACATTAATATTATTAATAATCAAAATATTAGTTGCATCCGTCAACCTATCTCTCAAAAGTCGACCTTGCCTTCTTTCTTAAATCACCGAAAGTTGTGATAAATTAATTTAATTGGAAGAAAACCTCCCTTGCACTTGCCATGCCACGATTCTTAATGCGAGTCAATGAATTGCAAATATAAAACTAAGCATATGATATAACAAATATGCAAATTTGAAACATCCATCCAACCTACCTCAGACACAAATCGCTGGCGGTTCATCGCCGCATTGGCACGGGCATTGACGAACCTCCATTGCACCAGCTGCGCCAAGATAATCCTCAACCGATGCACCATCTCCACCTCTGCCGGGTCCACTTTCTTCCTCCTTGCGAACAGCCCCATGATACCTTCCATGCCGCTTCCAACTCTTCCTAAGTCGACACTTTTTCGCTGTGGTACTGCTGTCTCTATCATATCCAATGATCGGCCTGGGGAGAGCGCCCATGCAGAGGCGCCACGTCTCGGGCTTGGCTTTCGACATGAAGTCTCCGTGCAAAAAGAGCGTCGGGGTGAAGAATAAGAGGTGCCTTTCAGAGGAGAGGAGGCAGTTTTCGGGAAAGAGCGAGTGATATAAGATGCGAAAGGAGAGGAGGAAACCGAGTGGCGGTAAGGGGATGCAACGCTACGGCTGATCATCGGGTCTTCTTGTTGTTTTTTCTTTTTTTTCTCTGATGTGGTCTTTGACCTGAAATCCATTGTATGGTACTATGGTTTGTAGTTGTAGATCAAATTGAATTTTTGGTTTGGTTTTGATGTTGAGTTTCTGGCGGGAGGGGTTGAGGAATTGGGAGAAGTCTTGTTGTCGTTTTATTGTTTTTGTTATTTCAAGGGATGCTTTGGTTAATATTTAATTATTTGATAAACTGTCAACTATTTTGGGGGTGAGTAGATTGCGGGAGGTATACAAACAGGTGAGATATAATTTCTCTGTGTACTCTCCAATATTAATTAATTAATTAAAGATAAAGACATTTGACAATTGACATCTCTTTCTCCAAATGTAAATTCTCTATTGTGCAGTCTCCACGATTTTTTGCAATAACAATAAGCAATTGGAATATCTAAAAGCAGCAGCTCTTGTAATCCAGGGACAAAAGAGTGAAAGACGAAGACCTCAAAACTTTCATTCAAGGGTAATATCTAGGTTGGACTGTTAGCACGAATGACTAGATGTCAGGTGTATTTCCAATCTTTGATTTTGTACAAACTAGGATAGTGTGTATTGTTAAAGCAATACAGTATTGGGGAACGGGAAGCGGACCCTGGCCTAAGAATAAAGTTTATTAAAAAACAAAAATAAAAGAATAAGATTTTAATTTCAATGTTGCATTTATGAAAGGAGCGCTTTTAACAATGCAGGCAACGATTATGATTCCAGTAATAAGTTAACATGGAAGAGAATCAGCTCGACTCTAACCTTTATTAAAAAAAAAAGTTAACAGAAAAGGTGACTAGAGAATTTTCTTCAAGTATCCTGTGGTAAATGGGACCTGATAGAGTCAATTTGATTCTACCGGATTTAGAAAATTGCAAATATTCCAAAAATTGGAGTTTTTAATTTTACTAAGAGATTTGGTGAACTTAGTTTGAAAATTTATCGGATTGATTTCAAATGACTAACTCAAGCAGTTAAAAGCGACTGACTTCACAAATAATGTAAACGTTTACGTATAAAATTCATTTGTTTTCTAATTAATTTTGTGCAAAGTCAAGCGGTAAAAAATATATATAAGTTAATTTTAATGTATTTATTTTTTTACCATTTGACTTTATACAAAATTAATTAAAAATTTATAAATTAAACGTATCACTTGTAAAATAGATCAAACAAACAAATATAAGAGACTCGGTGGGCTTAACTTGAAAATCTATCGGAGTGATTTCAAATGACAAATTCAAGCAGTTGAAAGCGATCAACTTCACAAGTGATGTGTTTATATGCAAAATTCATTTATTTTCAAATTAATTTAGTATAAAATCAAAAGGTAAAAAAAAACTTTGTGAGTTAATTTTAATGTATTTTTTTTTATCATTTTTTTACTACTTAACTTTATACTAAATTACTTAAAAAATTTATAAATTTTTATGTAAATGCATCACTCCTAAAATAAATGAGTTTTAATGGTTTAAATTTGTCATTTGAAGCTAATTCATTAAGTTTTGAAGTTAAGTTGATCAAGAGGCTCGGTGAGATTAATAACACCCTATTTCATTACAAAAATATTATTCATATGAATTATATTATAATATTGTCCAATGCTACAGGTATATTGATCCAATGAGAAAACAAAAATAAAACTTAAAAATATCTTCTTGAGAAAGAAACCACTAAGATAGTGGCTCTGTTCAGCAACATGAATTAAGGAGTAAAAGATTAAGAGAGTAGTATGCATTTGAATATATATATATATAGAGGAGGGTTTTCAATGTCTTATATCTTTCATACCTCATCATACCTCATGTTTTATATCTTCGTTTTCAAAGTCTAAATTGTCGATCAACCATTCAACATGATATCCATACTAAAATATGGTTGGGGGATGACTTTTTATAATTTTTGAAATTTTTTTCCTATTTTTTAAGATGGGTAGAAAATCACTGTTTTTTGAACAATCCAAAAACAGTGATTTTGTACCTATCTTAAAAAATAGTAAAAAAAATTCAAAATTATAAAATCTCATCCCTAGACATATGTTAGTATGCATATCATGTTGAGCGGTTCGGATCCCCAGTTTGGACTTTGAAAAAGAAGATATAAAATATGAGGTATAATGAGGTATGAATATGAGCTATTAGAAACCCTCCTCATATATATATATAGAGGTAAACTATCATAGTTTGGGAAATAAAAAAAGTGTTTTATTTCCCGCTTATAACTTCATTTTCAAAATTCAGAAAGTTGATTCGAACCTTCCAACATAATCTTCATATTAAAATGTGCTTGGAGACCAAATTTTACATTTTTTTGAATTTTTTTACTATTTTTTTAAGAATTTTTGAAAATCACAGCTTTTCATTAAATAAAATAATAATAAAAAAATTCAGAAAAACAATTAATTTCAAAAATTCTAAAAAAAATAGTAAAAAATTTCCAAAAAATGTAAAATTTGATCTCTAAGCACATTTCAATATGAAGATCATGTTAAAAAGTTCGGATCGACTTTTTGAACTTTAAAAATAGAGATATGAGCGGGAAGTAAAACACCATCTTTACTTTCCAAAGTATCGTAGCATCACTCTCTCTATATATATATAGAGAGAGAGAGAGAGTGACTAATATCAAAATGTGTGTTCCTAGCTCTCCGGTGCTACCAAGTCATTTTTTTATTTTCAAAGTTCAAACAGTCGATCCAAACCGTTATATGTTCAATCTATATTAAAATGTGCTTGGAGACCAAATTTTACATTTTTCGGAATTTTTTTTACTATTTATTAAGATTGTTTGAAAATCGTTGTTTTCAATGGTGCTGAAAAATACTTCAAAACAGCGATTTTCAAACCATCTTAATAAATAGTAAAAAAAATTCCAAAAAATGTAAAATTTTGGTCTCCAAGCACATTTTAATATAGATTGAACATCTAACAGTTTGGATCGACTGTTTGAACTTGGAAATCGGAAAACCACTTGGTAGCACCGGGGGCTAGGAACAAACGTTTTGATATTAGCCACCCTCTCTCTCTCTCTCTCTCTCTCTCTCTCTCTCTATATATATATATATAGGAGTTGGCTACGGTGCTATGCATAGCATAGAGGGCCTCCGTGCTACGGCTTACAATTTGAGTTTTCAAAATCCTAACGGTCGATCCGAACCGTTCAACATGATGTCCATATGAATATGTACTTGCAAACCAAATTTTACATTTTTTAGAATTTTTTTACTATTTTTTAGATAGGTAGAAAATCACTTGATCTGAATGGTACATAATTTTTTCAGATCAAGTGATTTTCTACCTATCTAAAAAAAATAGTAAAAAAAATCTAAAAAATATAAAATTTGGTTTGCAAGTACATATTCATATGGAGATCATGTTGAACGGTTCGGATCGACTGTTAGAATTTTAAAAACTCAAATATTGAGCCGTAGCCGGAGGCCCTCTATGCTATGCATAGCATATTAGCAATTTCCATATATATATATAAAGAATGGCTGATATACAAACGTTTGTTCCTGGACTCAGGAACAAACAATTCGGTTCTCCGATTTTCAATGTCCAAATAGTCGATCTAAACCGTTAGATATTCAATCTTTATTAAAAATGTGCTTGGAGACCAAATTTTACATTTTTAGAATTTTTTTACTATTTATTAAGATGGTTTGAAAACTACTGTTTTTATTAAATTTCTGCAGCATTGAAAAACAGCGGTTTTCAAACCAACTTAATAAATAGTAAAAAATTCCAAAAAATGTAAAATTTGGTCTCCAAGCACATTTTAATATAGATTGAATATCTAACGGTTTGGATCGACTGTCTGGACTTTGAAAATCAGAGAACCAAATCGTTTGTTCCTGAGTCCAGGAACAAACGTTTGTACATTAGCCATTCTCATAGATATGAGCTATGGTGAGACGTGGAGTAAAACTAAGTTTTTACTCTATGGCACTATATTTCTATTTTTAAAATCCAAACAACCGATCCGAACCGCTCAACATGTTCTCTATATTAAAATGTGCTAGGGCACCAAATTTTACAGTTTTTGGAATTTTTTTACTATTTCTTAAGCCGCTTTGAAAATCGCTGATCCAGTGGTCCAGAAATTTTTAATGTTTTTTACTGTTCACAGTGGATCAGTGATTTTTAAAGTGGCTTAATAAATAGTAAAGAATTCCAAAAAATGTAAAATTTAGTCTCCAAGCACATTTCAATATAAAGAACATGTTGAACGGTTCGGATCGGTTGTTTGAATTTTCAAAATGAAAATATGACGTGGAGTAAAAGCTTATTTTACTCCACGTCTCACCATAGCTCATATCTCTCTATATATATATATATAATGAGAAAAATACTATATTACCCCTCATGTTATTGTTGTCATATAAAGTAAATTGTATTATAATTTTAGTTAAATATATTTTATTAAAGTAAATTGTGTTAACAAAGTTTGAACAAGGCACCGAGCATCCAGTTAACAAAGCTTTGTTAACTTAAACAATTAACAAGTCAACCGTAATCAACTCAATTATAATTGTTCCTGTGAAGACAAAAAAAAAAAGCAAATATTGTAACAGTAGCAAGTTACCAACAATACTATATATAAATATGTAGAGTAGAACTAGGGTGCTCCTAAGCTCACCAAGCCCTTCCGTGAGCGCGACTCTAAAACCTATCAAATTGACTTCAAACGACATTTCCAAACCGTTAGATGTTCAATCTATATTAAAATGTGCTTGGAGACCAAATTTTACATTTTTTGGAATTTTTTTACTATTTATTAAGATGGTTTGAAAATCGCTGTTTTCCAATGGTGTAGAATTTTAATAAAACCAGCGATTTTCAAACCATCTTAATAAATAGTAAAAAAATTCCAAAAAATGTAAAATTTGATCTCCAAGCACATTTTAATATAGATTGAACATCTAACGGTTTAAAAATGTCGTTTGAAGTCAATTCGATAGGTTTTAGAGTCGCGCTCACGAAGGGCTTGGTGAGCTTAGGAGCACCCTAGTTCTACTCTAAATATGTATCTGTTCTATTTCGTGGAATTAATTAACTATTCATGTACCATCATCAATCAATTCAGAATTTTAAAAATGTAACTAAAGATGGCTAAATTGGGTATCATCCTTGACACGACTGCACAACCAGAAGTGGCCCTGGCTCTGATTTTGGCAAGGGTACGAAAATAGTAAGAAACGAAAACAATTCAAAACAGTTTCAGATAACTAAAAGTTTTGGAGAAATGAAAATAGTAGCTAGCATGAACTTTATAATCAATGAAAGCAGCACCACCAAAAAAACACAATTTTTCTTATCAAAATTGCTAAAACCACCCAAATCGCTCTCCCAAAAGCTAACGAATTGCAGTCACTCTCTGGCTGTGGCAAATCAAAAGGGAAATATAAACAATGTAAGTGAAAAATAACATGAGCAATAACACAAATTCGCTAATAGTAACAACAATGTCACTGTCGATCAAGAGACAGGGCGGACCCAGGTAGTTTCAGGGGGCAGCTGTTTTCTGAATTTTGAGTTTTAGTGGAAATTTATCGGTCCTGACTGACTTTGCTTCTCCTTGAAATTTCTTTGGCCCTCTTCTGATTTTTAATTTGTAATTCAAATTAAATTTAGAGTTAAAATTGAAATAAAATTTGTTGAATTTTGATTGATAATTAGAATTATAAGTTAGAGTATCAAAAATTACAATTTAAAGTATTGGAAAGTATAAGTTAAAGCATTATTTTTTATCGAGTACCTAATTAGTTAATGGATTTAAATCCGATTAGCTATTTAAACCTGATTCGATATTTGTTTGCCTCTTGATGAAAATTCTGAATCCGCCCCTGTCAAGAGATGCTAACACAAGAAAGTGATACTTATCAAGACGGATGTCAATGGAGAGAGCACACCAACGAGAATGTCAGCTTGGACTCAGAATCGGAAGTTATTCGTCAGAAAGCTCTCAATTTGCGCCGGCACATACCTATTTTCTTTCTTTCTTGCATTTCGGGAAGCGTTCCGTCTCTTGGAGAAAGAGAGAATAAAAAACTAAAAGAAACGTAAGAGCATCTACAACGCAGTTTGCTTTCTAATTTGTAATCTGATGTGGCTAATTGTATATTAATTGCTGGGATGTACGGTAGTTTGTAAATTAGCAAATTTTATTTGAAAGAAATTGTTTTCTTATTGACAGCGTGGCAAATTTATTGGCTCAGACTTTTCATTTCTCTACCCATAGTACTCTTTCTCTCAACGGCAAACAAGGAGATATCGCTGATGTGGATGGTGAAAGAAATTGAAAGTAATTTCACCGATGGAAAGGTTCAGCAATTAATGTCACTTTAATTTCTAAATAACTGTTTACAGCTGTTTTAAATTTCTAATCAATTGCTGGATTGGAGATGCTCTAAAAGAGCAGTGTATTGAAAAGGGGCCGGTTCGGGTCGGTCCGGTCCAAACCCGCCCGGTCCCCGGGTTGACTCGGGCACGGGTTAGCCCGGGTCAACGGGTTGAGTCGGGTAGGGGGGGGCGGGTTGGGGTCTGACTCGGCCGACCCTTACCCGGCCTAAACCCGGCGGGTTAGGTCGGGGCGGGTTAGGTCGGGTCGGGGGTCGGTCCGGTCCGGTCCGGGTAGGTCCGGTTTTTTTTTTTTTTTTTTTTTTTTTTCCTGTTTCTTTTTTTTTCTGTTTTGTTTGGAGAGTTTTTGGCTGTTATTTTTTTTATTTGAACTCAATATATTTTTGTTATAACAAAATCAAATTATGTTAAACCGAATTATTCTAAACCAAATTAGTTTAAAACCAAATTATTCTAAAACTGAATTATTTTTTATCTTTAAAACCGAATTATTTTAAAACAAAAGTTAATTTAAATACTAAACAACAATCATTAAATACTAAAATTATTGAAAAGAGAGAGCTGTTATGTTGAAAATAATATTATAGGTTCTCCGTTCTCATCTTCTGAACATTTCTAATTTTTGGTCAATTTTTTTAATAAACAATTAATTAAATACTAAATCGTACTAACAGTCAAGTGTCTCTTTTAGAATTGAAAATGATAAATGTGTATTTTATAAATTAACATGATTTATGTAATTTTTATGACTGAAAAAAATGAATTACACTAGATTACTTTGAAATTATGTTGAATTACACTAAATTACGTTAAATTACGCTAAATTACAATAACTTCGCTAATTATGCTGAAATACGGTAAATTACGCTAAAATAGACCGATTCTGTGCCATCTTTCATGAATTATAAAAAATAGTAAAAAAATTCCAAAAATAGTAAAAATTGGTAATCTGCAAGTTCATTATGTAACTAATTTACTGAGCTACTTGGATTGAATGATAGACATGAAAATCTTCATCGGAAATTTCAACTCAAGTTTTGAGGCTCTTCCCTTAGTTTTTTGACGAATCCGACGGTCGAATCGGTCCCGAAAGGAGGTTAGCTTGGTACAGGGGCTGTGGAGCTCATGTCAAAATTTCAGCCCGATCCGACGGACGGATCAAAAGTTATGCCCTTTTTTGTCAAAATTTCATTTTAAATTGATAATATATTTTCTAAACGTTCATTTATTTTTAATAGGTTAAATAAAATATAAATCAAAGTGATCTTAAATCAATTACTTTAAAACAATAAACATTTTAAATTGATAATATATTTTGTAAACGTTCAATTTAAATTGATAATATAAATCTAAATCTAAATTAAATTAAAATTCAAATCTAAATTTAGATGCAAATAAAATTAAATCTAAATTGAATATAAATATAAATCTAAATTTAAATTTAAATTAAATCTCACAGGTGCGGGTCCGGTTCACGGTCGCGGCTCACGGGTGCGGGTGCGGGCGTGGTTCAGGAGTTCGGGTTCGGGTCAGCCAACAGAGGCAAAAAAAAAAAAACCGAATTAAAGAAAAAAATTTCAAATTTGACCGGGTTGACCGGGTTGGCTCGGTTCCCGCCGGGTCCGGGTCGGGTTTGAGAGGGGTTAGGTCGGGTTCGGCCGGTTTGGGGTCGGGTTCACCCGGGTTCGGCCGGTTTGGGGTCGGGTTCACCCGGGTTCGGCCGGTTTGGGGTCGGGTTCACCCGGATTCGGCCGGTTTGGGGTCGGGTTCACCCGGATTCGGACGGTTCGGGTCGAATTTAAGTCGGTCCGGGTCGGGTTCTGGTAGGCGGGTTGAAACGGTGGGGGTATGGTCGGGTTTCGCCCAGAAAACCGCATCCGACCCGTTTCAAACCCGACCCTACCCTTTAGGACGGTTCGGGTCGGATTCAAGGTCGGGTCCGGGTCGGTTCGGGTTCGGGTCCCGGGTTTGGTCGGTCCGGGTCGACCCGCCCGGGTTTAATCAATACACTAAAAGAGCTTAAGGAAGCCAATAAAATATTAAAAAGTAATATAAAGGGCTTCAGGAGGTCAAAGCTGTTTGGGTATAATTGTCCGAAAAGTGACCTTTTTTTGCTTCTTAAGGAGGTCTAAAGGAGACATAATCTTAAGGAAGGAGTACTTTGGATTAAGATTCTATGGTAAGGAAGGTGTCTTAATTCTGCTAAAGGAGCTACTGTTCGAAAGGATTAAGAAGGATTAAGGACTTAAAGAGTGTAAAGAAAGCTTAATCCTGTTCAGCCGACAGCACCAGATCACAATAGATCATTTTCTAATTATGAGTAACTATTAAAATATATTTCTTTATGCTTCCCCAGCTCCGCTCAAACAGAAGAAGTGTAAGGGAAATTTGCACAAAAAAAAAATAATACAATTGATCATAACTCACCCTAAATGACGAGTTATTTGCAAGACTCTCAAATCAATATAGGACGAAATCAATTGGCATTTGGAAAATACCCTGATTGATGTTGAATGGATTAAAAAAAAAAAAAATTAATCGACATCAACATAGCGAGAGTTAAAAGTGTAAAAATAAAATAATATTCGAGTCACTTGAAAAGGCAGCAGTCAAAATTGAGAGAATAAGAAGCTCTAGAATCATAATTTTCATCTCGCCATGCTACTAAGAGAATTCCGATCCCCTAAAATAATTCAAAGATTGTTCCATCAGATTTGTTACGAATATTAAAGAGATCCGTAATTTTAACTTGGTTAGATTGATCCGCATTATGAGTAAGTTATTTTAAAAGAATAATATTTCGTGACTAATTTTTTTTTGGTTGGATTTTAATGAGAAAGTAAGATTAAATGAAAGTAAACAAGATGAATCAAATAAGAGAATAAAAAAACATAATGTTAGAAGATCCGGATTCCTAGTGATGAGAGGAATCTAGCCGGACTCTTTTTTTCGTGGGTCCGCCTAGCTCTCTCCCGTGAACAATCCCCCGTTTCATCCCCCGTCAGTTGCGTTAATTAAAGTAGTTAGTTAGTTAGAATTTATAACTGTCAGTGTATTTTAGGAATTTGCAGAAGTATTCATATGTAGCACAACTAGTATTCATCCATCTATATGAAGGTATTCACATTTGCAATGAAAACATATTTGGATATATTACAACAAGAAAGTAGGGGACAAACAACATGTGTGGGGGACCGCACAACTGTCAGAGCATTAATTAAGTGGGGGACCGCATAACCGTCAGCGCATTAATTAAGTGGGGGAGTTCTAACTACCTTCAGCTCATTTTAGAAATTTGCAAAAAAAGTATTCATCTGTAGCACAACTAGCATTCATCCATCTATATAAATGTATTCATCTTTACAATAGAATCATATTTGGACACATCAATCACTCATCTTTTACACGTTTTTAGAGATGGGTTTTTTTTTCTCCATTCAATCTAATCAATATTTCTGACGATCTGTGAGGAATTTTGCAAATCTAAAATCACGAATGTCTTCTAAATAATTTTCTCTTTCAAATGAGATCCATGATGACATACTTTCGAGTTGTCCGTTGCACAAGTATTCACACCTCGTCATGCAAGTATTCATCCCGTATTAAGCAAGTATTCATTCTCATCGTGTAAGTGTAAATAGTTAATGTACCAAGAGTATTACACGTTTTTAGAGATGAGTTTTTTTTTCTCCGTTCAATCTAACCAATATTTCTGACGATCTGTGAGGAATTTTGCAAATCTAAAACCACGAATGTCTTCTACACAATTTTCTCTTTCAAATGAGATCCATGATGACATACTTTCGAGTTGTCCGTTGCACAAGTATTCACACCTCGTCATGCAAATATTCATCCCGCATTAAGCAAGTATTAATTCTCATCGTGTAAGTGTAAATAGTTAATGTACCAAGAATATTACAAACATATGTGCATACCAAACAAATAAAAAGTATTCATCCATAAGATATCAAGTATTCATACATATAAGTTAAAGTATTTATGTCTAAGATATTAAGTATTCATCCATAAACGTTGAAGTATTCATCTCTAAAACATTAAGTATTCATCCATATGTACTTAGTACGCACTGTTCTAATTCACCATTAATGAAGCTTTGTTCTTTGCAAATAACTCGGATCTGACCCGCCGGAGGCGGATCTGACCCGGCGGTCGACAGTGATGGATCTACTCCGGCGGAGGCGGAGGTGGGAGAGAGAGGAGGCGGAGGTGAGAGGTGGGAGACGGAGGTGGAGGTGGGAGAGGGAGGCCGAGAGGGAGAGGTGGGAGAGGCGGGCGGAGGTGGAGGCGGAGGTGGAGAGGGAGAGGTGGGAGAGGTGGGAGAGGGAGGGAGAAAGAGGAAAGAAATAAATGGAGAAAATTGGATAATTAATTTGTAGGGCCATTAGGTAGTTAGAATTTTAAATTATAGTTAGAAAAGGTAGTTAGTTAGTTGGGGGATGAAATGGGGGATGGATAGATGGGGGAAGATATAATTACCCTTTTTTCATATTGTACCGAAGCCTATACAAATACAATTGAAAAATAATAATAAATAAATAAGACTTAAAAAATATTTTTTAATATACAGGACCACTAAAGTCAAAACAATACCACATCAAACCACAATAGATTATTCTGATTAAAAGCAATTATTGCAAACCTTTTTAGTATTATTTTTCATCTTCATACAACGCTCTAAACCGTTGACTCCAGGTCACCACCAATGCAAGTAACGTAACATTAAAAAAAATTATATTTAACCGAAACTTTTTATTTGTTGGAATTAAAAGTATAGGAATGATTTAATTAAGACTTTCAATTATTTTAATTCCGGCCTAGAGATTTGTTGATTTTTTTATAAGAAATTCGTTTGAGGGCCATTATCTTTAGAGTTGGGAGTACAAGGACCTGTTCTGACACTCTACCTATACTTTTAATTTTAAATATTAAAACGAAATATATATTAGACGGTAATTAATAATCTATGATGAGAAGTTCATGAAATTGAAGAATTGCCTGTATTAATTTGATTACGGACTTTTCATTATAAATGTGGTGAACGACACCTGTGACCAAACAAATTTATAAAATCAAAATTAAAGGAAAGAAGCATGATCTGCTTACCTCAAAAAAATTAAATGAGAGAAAAAATCATTAATTTAGCGTTTTATTTGTCTTCAATCAGAGACAGAGAGAGCTAGCAGCATTGGTGAAGGAAAACATGTTTTTAACTATGAGTGAGGCTACGGTGCTATGCATAGCACGGATTGGGTTCATGCTATGGCTCAAAATTTAACTTTTCAAAATTCTAACGGTCGATCCGGACCGTGGAACATGATTATAAAATGAATATGTACTTGCAAATCAAATTTTACATTTTTTCGAATTTTTTTACTATTTTTTTAGATAGGCTGTTTTTTGATAGTCCAGAATGTTCAGATCAAGTGATTTTCGAAAAAATAGTAAAAAAATTCGAAAAAATGTAAAATTTGGTTTGCAAGTACATATTCATTTTATAATCACGTTGAACGGTTCAGATCGACCGTTAGAATTTTGAAAAGTCAAATTTTGAGCCGTAATACGGACCCAATTGGTGCTATGCATAGCACCGTAGCCTCACTCTTTAACTATCCATGTCTCTCTGCTTTTTAAGAATAAAATGAAGGTTTACAATTTTCGAATGAATCTAATAATTTTGAACTTACAAACTTTCACGTAGGAAATAATATTTTAATTATTAAATTATATGTGATTTTTCTCTCACTTCTTTATTGTGCTGAATTTTGAATATTATAAACTTTATATAACTGAGGCATTAATAGAGGTTTAAACAACTAAGAATATTAAAATAGAGATTACCCAACTACATCAAACTAAGAGAAAACAAAACGAGAAAAAAAAAAGAAGGCATATGGGTCATCCTTGATCCAAAAAATACTTCACTATCCAACACAAATACAGGCAAAACTAGTAAGAAGAAATGGGAATTAATTGGTTTTATTTCTTTTAAAAAAAATTATACTTGTACACGATTTTCTATATAATTTAGAGTAAAATGCTACAGGTAATGAAAAAATGACCTTCGTCGACAGCATGAAATTTTATATGATTGATTTTATTCATATTTGATTCTCATAATCAGAAAGTCTGACTCCACTCCTAAACACATACTGAGTTTTAAACTCCAAATTTGGGTTGGCCTTCTTGGTAAATACACAAATTTTGTAAATGTCTAAGTTTGCTAAATAAGTTGAAATTAAGAAGGAAAAGAATGAAAATATGTTGAAGAAAGGAAGAGGGAAGCACGCCTGAGGCTGTTAATTCGATGAAAGAGATGGAAACCAGTTTGCAAAACAAAAATGCACACACGACCTAATTAATTTGGGATCATACTAGAAGCAGAAGCAGAGCGCACGTCATTGTAAAATCTATTTTAATAAATGTCAACATCACACTAGGTCTTCTATCCTTTCGGTTGTGACTTACAAAGAAACACTATTTCCATCCGGGGACCTACCAAGAAAGATACTTTAAACTTTTTTTACAGCTTGAATCTGTGAAAAATTTTCCGAATTTATTGGGAAAGTTAAAAATAAATGCATTGGTTAATTAAAAAGGGAGGATTTTATTTATTACTTAAATTTCTGAAGAGATTTTAATCCCTTTCTACAGGTAAAATTGGTTTTATATCCCAATAAAATTCAGTAGCTTTGCCCAATTTATTTGTATTAATTTGAGCTATTTTCTAATTGGTTTTGCACATGAATGATAAATTAGAACTTATACATCAATATTAGATTATTGGGGAAATTGCCTGCTTATCTTAGATTGAAATTGGCATCTCATCTTGAAAAGTATCACCCAATGAACCGACGCTTGATCAAATGTTGTCCAAAAGAAGGTTGTTGTTACCTTCTGCCTTCATCATCTTTTCTTTAAAAATAAATTAAGTATATTAGAATGCTCATGTATGTTTTGTTGACTTTTATAAAAGATACTGTTCTAAAAACTAGATATATAAATAAATGGTCCAATATAACTAGTTACCCACTGAAACCCCGGATGGACTCTATCTCGCTCCGCATGGTGAACAGGAAGGTGATTCTCGAAGGTATTGCAAGGCGTGACGCTCAGCTGCTGGCTAATGGAAACGTATCCTACGCAGCAACGGTCAAGAGAAACCAAGACAACACAACACATTCGGCAGCAAAGATGACTCAGCAACCCAACCATGCCATTAACCCACACCACCAACCTGGAATCCAAACATTAACTACTCTCTCAACCGCCAACCATACTGTAGACATGAGTAATGAAGATGGCTGGACACTAGTCAAAAGGCGTAAGCATCGTTCTTTGGAGAAGAAAAGCCACAATGTGCCAAAGCTTAGTAAGCATATCGAGCTGCTGAAGGTCCAAGGAAGATGCTACAGAAGCCTCAACCGTGGACACACCTAATTTTAGTGTAGAAACGGTGCAAAATTCAATAAGTGCCATAGAGTTGGTCACATCTCTAGAGCTTGCACAACCAAGAAGAACCTACCTACAAATACTCTAGTGGACATGTAGCATTCTACAGACAATTGAATAACCAAGTAGTGGTCCTCTTCTCGTAGAGGACAATATATTATTATGTAGTCACGCATGTGCATTGGTGAGTGTTGAGAAGAAGACCGAGTGACTGCGTTCCGGCTTGTTGGGATGGAACGAGTCGGTCCCGTAGCCACTGAGCCGAGGGATCACTTGATTTCTCAGGAAGTCTTTTAGGATTACTAGTGTATGTATTAAAGTTGATATTATATATTCTTTTCGATCATTTTACCATTGCGTGCGGGCTGGACTCGAGCCCAGGGGCACGAAAACGATTCAAGATTTGTCTCCCCTACATTAGGAGCTACATGCCTAGAACGGCTTCCACGTTATGTGGTGGCACATTTTATTTTATTGCACAGGGTCGGACTCGAGCCCTTTCCCATTGGTCTGGCTGGACGGTGGAGTCTCGTTATCTGCTCGTGAGAAAACGAGTTAACATATTCTTACGACATGCTTGTATGATTTCTCATATTTTATATGTTTGGTTGAAGAATCGTTTTAGGTGAGTTGATACCCATAATTGAGATATGTCCATCTGCATTCGTAGTACACAATGGGGCTCAATACTCGATGTAATTAGACAACGTGTATCATTGGACTTGCTGACTGGTGTACTTGGAACATATCTCGTTGGATCGTTTAATCCGATTTGCACAACACGGGGTGACTTTCTATCCGTACTATTATTATATTAACTTCGACACATAGTATTTAGGTACTGGACTCCGAATTGAGTATGTATTTATACTATTCTCTTTGTGTTTTATTTTGAAAATCTTTTGCATGCTGGCATAATAGATTAATCGCATCATGGCACCTATTATATGTATTTTCTTTTAATAGTTAATATGTTATGTTATTTATATAAATCATGGCATATAAAGCTACCATTTATAAAACTTTACGTTATTTACAATTAAGAGTACTTTGACCAAAGAGAATCCCTGAAGGGTAATTCTGGGTCACATACTGGGCGATTAGTCGCTCACCCCACACGTTGTTTAGTGAGTTTTTAGGTACAGAGACTGGCGATCAGCAGCAGCCAGCAGGGTTTGTCAGGAGCTGTCCTCGATGACCACGCAGTTTGAGTTAGCTCTGATAGGACTTTTGTTAGGGTTTATGCGTCTCGATGCTTTTGTTTGTACATCAGGATCGTAGTTCATGTATCATTTTTCCTTAGATTATGTTTTATTATTATGTGGGTTGTATGAATTATATGTATATGTTTATTTACGAATTGTATGACCGATGCTTTTTATTGATATTATCCACGTTTCCGCTTTTGTTATTTATTTGTATTTGTTTAGCCTTGCGTGTTTATTGATTAATAAACACGAGACGAGGATTGATCATGCCTTAATCCGGGATTCTTGGTTTGGGTGTGACAGTTTCACAATATGAAAGATCAAGGCTCCACCGAGAATGATAATCTTTGGATGGTTGGCAATACAAAATAAGATTCTAACGCATGTAAACCTTCAAAAACGAGGATGGACATTGGCAAGTATGTGCCTACTGTGCAAGCAAAACCATGGAACAACAAAACACTTATTCCAAGAATGCCCCTACACGGTAAAATTGTATAAGAAGCTATTGCTAAGGCGACCATCTCACCGCTGGCCTCGCTTACGAGCAGACCACACAGCCACTGGTACAATGGGGAAAACAGAAAAATCAACAGTAGTCATTATGCAATTCGTTATATGGCGAGAAAGGTGCAACAGATGCTTCTCAGAATCAAGCAAGACAACAGAAGATTTGCTTGAAGAAATATTGTGGACGCTACAATTTTACCAGAAACCGGTACAACCGGTTCAACTGGTACAACAGGTGCAACAGGGGCAGAATGGAGAGAATTAAGAAAAACCAAAAGGAGAAAAGAGAGAAAGACAGGAAGGACCTTACATTTAATATTAAACTTCTATATTTGCATTTACTATTTACTGCTTTCAACCTTTTCAGTTTTCAATTTTCTATAGTTTTTACTCATTTGCTTTATTTACTTTCAGTATTTATTACTAGTATTTTCTGCTCAACTGTTTTGAGCGGTTGTTAATTTACTTTCAACGGATACAAATTTTATAACCATTTAATTCAATTAAATATGAGCATGACTTTTATTTTTTCTAAAAAAATAAAAGATACTGGTCTAAATACTACCGACAAGTTGGTATTCTCCCAAGTTGGGTTGGGAGTTCCTTGAAAGGAGAGCTGGGCTAGGAAAATTGGAGATGAAATTATGATTTGGTCCAGCCCAATAAAATGTAAAAAAAAATATGAAGATAGGCTTTTATTGTACGGCCGAAAATTAGTTAGCCCATTATCAGTTGATTATTGAACCGGGTAATTTCTGTGAATTAATATTCACATAAGCCTCATTGTTAATTAGAATTTGAGAGCAATGAGTCAACTATGAAGCACGCCACGCCACCAACGATGGGGGTAATCAATTTTGTGTCAAGTGGATGGTGAACTAACACAAACCACATGGAGGGTTGCTCTGCTTATGGTCAGCGAAGGCCATGCCATGTGTGCAGTGAGAAATAAATTCAATGTTTTATGTTCCTCCCAGATCTGCTTACACTGGCTTCTCTCATAAATCATAATTACCAATCCAGCATCTCAAGACCCAACCTCGTTTTGTCTATTTTTTTATGTGCGGGAATTTTATGTATATCCATCGAAAAGTATCAAAATTATGTATTTTTTCTTTTAAAATTTATAATATATTATTTACTCTTTTTAATTTTAAAAAACTAACAATTTACTCAATTTATTGTCTTCTTTTTATTATGACTCATTTTAAATTTGTAAACTTTTATTTTATCTTTATTAAAAAATAAAATATATGTAACATGTATAGGGTGTGTTATGTTTTCTAATTAGCTAGTTTGTGAGGACAACATATTCATTTTCCTACTTGTGACACACACAAGGTTATACCTAAATGTCACTTTGTATGCATCAGATCCTCACCCGAAATTTTTATTTATAGCATAAATAAAAAAATAAACCAAAACACTCCCGTTTGGTCGGAATTCGACAAATACCTAGGCCGCTGGGACATTCTGCAGCCTCAAATACTGGAGTCCGCACAGGCGTTCTGTGGCCCCAGCCTGGGGTCCACAACATGGTTCAGCGGCCCTAAATTTTTTTTTTTATTATAGAGAAGATTTATTAACTAAAAAACAAAAAAAAAATGATTTATATGCACAATGTTCTACGGGCACAAAAAATCCATTCTGCGGCTCCAATTTTTTTGCTTGGGTACAAAAACCAATTTTTTGTTTTTTATTAATAAATTTTCTGTAAAAAAAAAAAGTTAGGGCCTCAGAACCATGTTGCGAATCCCAGGCTGGGGCCGTAGAACCCCTGTGCGGACCCCAGTATTTGAGGCCGCAAAATGGCCCACGGCCTGGGTAATTCTCGAAATCCCCAGGAACCGGGGTGATTTAGTTTATTTTTTTTTTATGCTATAAATAAAAATTTCGGGACCCTCACGAATTGGCTACTTAGGTCTTTTATACATGTACATATTTTTTATTTTTTTATAAAGAGTAAAATAAAAACTTTATAAATTTAAAATGATTAAATAAAAATGCAATAAATTGGATAAATTTAATGAGTTAATAAAAAAAGCAACAAAATGGATAAATTTGAGAGTTTTTGAAATATAGAAGAGTAAATATGACATTATGAATTTTAGAAGGAGGAATACGTAATTTTAAATTTTTTTTAGGAGTTTATATGAAATTGCCTCCTTTGTATATTTATTTGTCAACTTGCCTCTCCCAAGTCCCAACCAGTTATTTGTCAACTTGCCTCCCCCAAGTCCCAACCAGCTCTTGGCACACTAGATAAATATGAAGCAAAATTTTATATTATACACCAGAATCTATCCACGCACTCTTGTGTCATCGAAATTGACAGAATATAAGATATTGCTTGCAGTCTAAATTGAATTATACACGCGGTAAACGCATGTTTACATTAGGACCTTTTTGTAAATAAATAAAAACTAAAAAGATAGTTCCATGCGTCTTTTCATATATATAAACTTTGCAAAAGAAAATTACATTCGTTGTTTACATATTTATCTCATATATTTATCTCAAATTTTGTTTGGAGCAATAAGATTGAACCTATTTTGATATATTAAAATAAACCAGAAAAATCTCTAGGATTGAAGTTGGGCCTCATAATATATTACATTACATAAATTGCATGAAAATTTATGTGATTTCAAGGGAAGCAGGTGCGTCAGATATCGAATTCAAAATAATCGGTTCGATGCTCACTCAAAATCGTCCGATTCGTTTCATAATCTGTATATATATTGAAGTGGTGCGCACGATTATTAAAGCAGCACATAAATCCTGAAATAAATTAGACGCGCTGCGCCGGGCCCCGCTTCCGGTTTGAAGGAGAACGGAGTAGGTCCGATGCCCATCGGACCTACTTTTAAGTTCAACGCCACGCTAACCGTCCGATGTAGTACAAGATTTGTGCGCACGAAAATTGAAACATACACGCACGGGGTTTAAAGCATTTCACACGAATCTGAAAGCAAATCGATGATGGTCCGATACCCATCAGACCTACTCTCAAGTCGGTTTGAAGTAATGTACCGAACATACACATTAAGGAAACAAACAGGATGATTTTACTAGTGGTATTTATGCTCTTTTCCATTGCGGACATTTCGTGTTAGGTCACAATTGGATTTGCTTGGAGCCTTTGAGCAATAAAGTAATTGACAATAAAGGTCGGCCTTTTTCTTGACTGAGTGATAGTGCTTTTAATTTTTTTATGAGAGCTGATACAGACTGGTCAGAAAAAACAAAAAAAATCAGATAAACGTGTGCCGTGTAAAAATACATTGCTTGACAAAAAATCAGATATACGGACGAAGATAAGTATAAGAAACGTGTGCGGTGTAAAAATACATTGCTTGACTAAGAAAGATAAGGGCATGCCTCATGCCTGTTGAAAGTTTTGGATAGAGAAAGGTAATTTAGTTTATGATAAAATAAAAAGAATGAGGCTCCCGTAATACTTGTGTTATGGACTGACGGGTCCGGCTAATATGACATCGGTTCATATGACATTAACTTCAAAATTAATTGAATAGACTTTAAACGACTAATTCAAACCGTTTAAACTAATTTACTTTATGAGTAATGCGTTTACATACAATTTTTTTTATATTTTCGAGTTATTTAAATATCAAATCAAGCGGTAAAAAATGTTGAAAAATGAATGTATTAAAATTAACTTAAAAACGCACGCATTTGACCGCTTGACTTGATACTAAATAAATTCGAAAAATTATAAATTTTGCATGTAAATGCACAATTAATGAAGTAAATCGGTTTAAACGGTTTGGATTCACCGTTTGAAGTTGATTTGATAGGTTTTGGAGTTGGTGTTATATAGGCTGAAATGACACTGATGTTATAGTAGCCGGACTCTCTGATTTTTTGTGTTATGAATTTATACTTTTATTTTTAATTCAAACTGTTAAACACGATTTTTATAGTAGCCGGACTGCTCTCGAGTTCACCAAGCCCTTGGTGAACTCAAGTCCAAAACTCATCGGATCGGCTTCAAACGACGAATCCGACCGTTGAAACCCGTCTACCTTACGAGTGATGCGTCTACATGCAAAAATTTTAAATTTTGAAATTAATTTTGCATAGAGTCAAGTGGTCAAAAACATCAAAAAATAAATGCATTAAAATTAATTTATTAGCCTTCTAATTTTGACCACTTGACTCTATGCAAAATTAATTTCAAATTTTAAAATTTTTGCATGTAGACGCATCACTCGTAAGATAGACGGATTTCAACGGTCGAATTCGTCGTTTGAAGCCGATCCGATGAGTTTTGGACTTGAGTTCACCAAGAGCTTGGTGAACTCGAGAGCACCCTAGTTCTACTCTACATTTTGTATCGTGTCATGTGTCGTGTCGATTTGTATCCATTATTTTTTTACGAAAAAAAAGTAGGACCATGTCATTTCAATTCGAGTTCTGTAATTTAAAACGAATGTGTCCAATCAATCCGATTTAGAATTTAAGATATCTTTTTATATGAAATTGGTTCGTTCAATTTAATCGGATAATCCGATCTGAAATAGTAGGATCCTACTGTTTTTTCTTTTTTGAAAACTTAATAGTGGCTACCAAATGTACAATAAATGTACAATAAGTAGAAGAGACTATAACTTCACAATCTAATACAATCATCTAATTCATGTATTTGAAACGAAAAATTAACACCCTGAACATCCATTTCTCTGCTTACTACTCGCCCTGCCATAGTGCGACGACAATTCTACCACCTCTGCCCATAAATACATACTCATTTCGTTGCCGCCAGATGTCCCATAATACCCCCATAAAATAAATCGTGTAGCCCACACCTTCTTACTTTCGCCTCTAACAGGAGGGGCGGACCCACATAGTTCCAGCGGGCAGCGGTCTTTTCTGGATTTCGAGTTTTAGTAGATATTTATCGGTCTCCACCGACTTTGTTCTCTCTGAAATTTTTTTGTCTCCCTTTGGACGTTTGATTTGCAGGTTAAATTTAGAGTTAAAATTGAAATAAATTTGTTGAATTTGATTGGTAATTAGAATTATAAATCAGAGTATCAGAAATTACAAGTCAAAACATTAGAAAATATAAAGCATTGTTTTTATCGAGTATCCAATTGGTTAATAGATTTTTCCAATTCGATATTTTTTACTCCCTCACAAAAATCCAGAATCCGGACCTAACAGACTTGTAAGGATCCTACTTTTCGTTTACCGTTTCATGTGATGTATTATTTTTGACTGAAAATAAAGCACATCATATGACATAACATGCCATTTTTCTTTTCCTAGACATAGAGATGAGTATATACATATTTGTGTTTACATTACATTGAAAAGCTTCCGAAATTTACCTCATAAGATACAGGGAATTAGAGACCAAGCCCAGTATAATTAATCCTTATGCTGATGATATTAATAGGTCATCGATCAAATCCATAACGGTTTCTGATCCTTGCTTACCTCCATGTAATTACTCATGTAAATATTATAGGTGTCACATATAGATAAGGTCAACATAATAAATAACTCTCATTAATTTCAAGCTTTATAATTCTAGCATACAATATATGAACAGTGCCATGGCTAAAATTTATATCATTTTTTTTTTTATTATTGTGTCTATTTTATCCTATATTAATATATATATATTCAATCATAGAGATTCAGTCCGTAGAAAACGGAGATAATTTCATAGAGATTTTCTACGGACCGCATCTCTATGATTAATATAAAATTGAAAGTTGATTTTATATTAAATATACGTTTGAGAATTGATTTTCTACTTTAATTACCCACAAAATCAATTCTCAAACTTATATTTAATATAAAATTGAAAATTGATTTTATCCGTGTGTAAAAAATTGAATAACGAATGATTATTAATATTTTTTTTAAATAAAGATTAGACGTTAAATCACCCAACTATTTAATATTCACAAGAAATTTCTCCATTTGGATTTTGGACCTGCGACCTATCATACAGATGGTATTGCTTTTTTTGTTTTTTATTTTTTTATTTCAAAGCCCTTAGGTAAGGATGGTATTGCTTTTGCCACTAGACTAAAGACTGGTTCTCAATAGTTGTTAATTTAAATATCAAGTGTATTAATTAGTGTAATTATAAAAATACAACATGAAATTCCCGAAGGATATTACAGGCGAATTTTGATATCAGGATGACAAGAGAAGAAGCGAACTAATGAAAATAGAAAATTTTGAGGCCAAAATAAATTATATACAGTCTGGACTTGATTAAATTAATTAAATATTAAAAGCGTAATTGAAGGTAAAAAAAAAAAATAAGATGCAACTAGTGTTTCCTGAGTAGGCATATTGACACCACACACATTTATATTAACACAACATCTTTAAAAAAAAAAATTAATGTATAGACAATTTTAACTCTCTTTAAATATCTTTCTAACTATTATATTTGTTTCATAATGTAAATAATAGTAATCATTAATTAATTATTTGATTTCCATAATTGATAGATATTTTTTTTCCCTTTTTTTTGTTATTTTGCATTAATGTATCTTCTTCTGCATCATTATTTCTCATAGAGATATAGTTACAAAATTTAAACAAGAAAACACATCAATTCAATTTAACTTTCAAGCAGTCAAATCAAGATATGTATTTAACTTTTTTTGTAATTTTTTTATATTATGATACATCCAAAAAACAAACAAAAAAATCTTTAAAAAAAAAATTTGTTTGAAAATCCAACCACCAATTCGAGAACGATGCTTAACTTCGCATTTATTTTGATACCCTGTATAGACAATTGACACACCTTGATTAATGGCATCTAGAAGCATGACTCCTACATTTCTACTTTAAAAAAAAGTTTGCATTTAAATATCATGGAGATTTCATGACTTTATCATTCTTTATCATACTTATATCAAAAAGGTACTTCGTATATTTTCTTTATCATGAATACTTCTCCCAAATAGTCCAATGCAGGTGTAGTAAAGTGTCATATTATTTCTATTACAATTTAGATTTTTTATTTATTTATTTGTGTTTTCCTTTGTTTAAAGAAAGCATCATAATAAAAAAAAAATCCAAATTCTTCAAACAAGAAACTGATCAGTACATAAATTGCACCAATTCTTCTAATTTGGGCTTCCTCTTTACTATATTTCATTAATATATACTTTCTCTCAAAAATTGTTTATGTACCCTATCAAATCTCAAAATAAAAAAAAATTTACAGACATGGTTACCTTTCAAAGAGAAGTTCATTGCTGTTGCATGAACCGACAAACATTTGCATTTTGGTAATCGAGTTTTGTCGAGAGCTGAAGCGGCACATGCAAAATTAAAGAATTAAGAAAATAAATCATATAATAATATGTGAGAGAAACATATTTTAAGCAAATAGCATAACTTATAAAACATAACTTTTAAGAAAAAAAATTATTTGGTAATATATGAGAGAGAATCAATTTGTAAAGAAAATCTTAATGAAGGATAAATTTGTTTATATAATAAAATAATTAGCTAACATTGTGTTAATAAAAAAATTAGTAGTTTTAATATCACTATCCGTGTTTCTAGTATCTTCCTTGAACCAAATTACCAGACCGGTGTTAGTATCTAAGAAATGAGGAGGGATCCACTTACAACAAATTTGAGTTACAACAAAGTTACAATATTCATTTTTTTCATTTTCAAAGTCCAAATCGTCAATCCAAACCGTTCAACATGATCATCTAAATAAAATGTACTTGCAGATCAAATTTATATTTTTTTGAATTTTTTTACTATTTATTAAGATGGGTACAAAATTCAATGGTCTAAGTATGGCTATTTTTTGTAAAATACTTAATAAATAGTAAAAAATTCAAAAAAATGTAAAATTTGATCTGCAAGTACATTTTATTGTGGAGATCATGTTGAACGGTTGGATCGACGATTTGGACTTTGAAAATGAAAAAAATGAATGTTGTAACTTTGTTGTAACTCAAATTTGTTGTAAGTGGATCCCTCCTCCTAAGAAATAGTACAATTATTTTATTTTTGAAGGTCAATTGTCGATTGTTCAACAGAATAAAGGGTCTTACATAGTACACACAAAAAAAATATAATAAGAAATACAAATGAGAGAAGATAAGTACAATAAATGTAGCAGCTGTCAATTTATTTGAAAAAATTGTTCCCCTCATTCCAAAAATGTTCAACATCTAACGATGAAAAATGGAAATTCTTTTTTTTTGATAAAAGGGACAGAGTACCCATTTCATTTATTATGAAATCAAGTTAACTTACAGCTCAAAAATGGAATTTTATTTGCGTGTTGCATCAGCAGACAGTGAAGGATGATTTTTAACCAATTTTTTTGTGAGAAATTATCATAGGTTCAAACTGGAATGAGACACAAGAGCACTCCAAAATATTTTCCATTATTAGGAGGAATTCATTTTCTCAAGGACGTTTTTCCTCATAAGTTAAACTATTGAGCTTTTAGAAGAAGAAAAATTAAAATGAAACAGTTTGTAAATTAAACTTCGTATTTAGCAAATTTTATACAATAATTTTTTTTCGAAACATTAAAGATGTGTATAATATAAGAATTTCGTATTGAGCAAATTTTATACATAATAATTTTGTAAATATTTTTTTCGAAACACTAAAAATCTGTATAAAAAACTAAAATTTAATAATAATAATAATAATAATTCTTTAAAGAGTTACACAACATCTCAAGCACGAGAGCAGGTTGGGTCCGATGGGTTTCGGGACCGTGCGATCTGCTTTAAAATTTGTGTGCACAAATTTTAAATCAAACACGAAAGTTGCTAGTGCAAATTTTAAAGCAGATCGGACGGTCATTGAATCCATCGAACTCACCTTGAGTCCGATGGACATCGGACCCAAATTGACCTCCTCAAGCACGAGGAACGCATATTTCTTATTAACGAGAAGTGAGAAAAACGACACATGAATTATGTGATTAAGATAAATAAAGATTGAGAAATATAATTAAAAGAGCTATAAATGAGGGCAGAGGGTTTTCGACTTGTAATAACGAAAGAGGTTGATCTTAGTAATATGTTCATAATTGTCTTTGTCTAAATTCCCTACAAATTGTAGGGAAATGAATCAATTAATGATTCCGTCGATGGATAAGATTGATGCCGAAATAATTACGACCAAGCCCTCTCTAGTCTTTTCTCGATTAGTGATTTATCTCGGTGATTTATCTCACTTAATAGGCTAGCTTAATTTGGGATACTCAGTGGTAGGTTAGGTGTGCTTGGTTTGGTTGAGCAATATTGTGCTTAGTTTTAGTTGTGCTTGGTTTTAGTTAAATTTTTTTTTGTTGTATTTTAGTTTTTTTCATGAAATGTTGGGACATGTGACATGTGCATTGAAAATTTTTAGTTAACATTTTTTTGTTGTATTTTTAGTTTTTTTTTTTCATGAAATGCTCATGGCATGCTTGAAATTTTTTTAGCATGAACTTATATAAAAAATACATAAAATCTGGTTTTGTAGATTGGCTATAATTGAGAGATTTGTAAAATGTTAAATATCTTTTGTAAGTACTGATTATTCACTGTAATGATATTTTAACAACCCCTTCCTAACGGATAGGTGTTATGGAGGCTGAAAAAAGTGCTAACTTGAAAGTTAATCATTGCAAGGTAATAGTTATTAGTGAATCTGAAATTTATTTGAAAATTACTAAGTTGAAAGTTATTAAATTAGTCATAGGGACTTAGCTGCAAAAATTGATGACAATGAAAGGTTAATGAAAATTCCTTTAGAGCCTTGTCGATTAAGCTTCTCCCGGGTAATTGCTATAAACACCTTTCTTTTATTTGAGCTTTGCCTTTTTTTGTCAGTCTTTGGGCCGGAAAAAGTAAAAAAATATGAAAGGTTGTGTGATGTAAACTGGTGTATTTTATAACAATTATTGTTGGGAGTTACGTATTTTGTATAGACTTTAAATGAAGAATGAACAGGTCTTCGATCACGCTGTGTAAGCAAAATGTATTATACATCTTCTTTGTTTTTATAAATTCGGATTAATAAAGGATTTTTTATCACTTTTTAAATACTATTGTTAGCTGAATCTCAGCCTCTCAGGGTGGTATATGTGGTAAGCCGAGTACCTTTTTTGTTTAAAATTTGAAGTCATTAGGGGTATAGTTGACAAAGTCAAGTGGATTACGCTAATTTGCACTCGTATATTTGTGAAACTTTTTCTTTGAGAAAAGACATGGAAAGGTTAATGAAACTTTGCAATTTGGTCCTTTAAATTGATCATTTTCAAAAGTTGCATGCTTAATTATATTGTCTTAAATCTGATTATTGTTTAATACAGTGCCCACAAAAGTTGCATGTGGATATTATGTCATGTTGTCGTACATGACATAATAACTCGTTTTCTCGATGTTTTTCCGAGCTTAAAGGTATGCATATTTTTTTTTCCAAAGGTATGCATATTATATGTTGCTTCAAAAATACGCAATTAAAATTGTAATTGTGCTCTTCTATCATTTAAAAAATGCAGGAGTTTCTCAAAAGTTACAACGAAACAGACATCGACTACATCCGATCATTGTGGGGTAAATTTTTCTTGAAGGAAGCATTAGTGGAAAAAGTAAAACAATTTAGGATGTGTTATTTTGTAATAATTTAGGATTATTGTAATTTGGTGAACTTGAACTTGTTTAATTTAGGATTAATTTAGGATGTGTTATTTTGTGTTGATCTTTATTTCAGATTGGTTTGTTTCATATCCTGATGCTTGTTTCATATATAGGCCAGCAAAAATATATGGTAGCTGGTCAAATATTAAAATTATTATTTTTAAATAAAAAACAATTCAGAATCAATTGTTAATTAATAGACCGATCTTGATTAGTGAATCAGGATCGGCTAATTAATAATAATTGTTCTTGATTATGCAACATCAGTATCAGCTAATACCAAGCAACCATTCCTGAATATCAATATCAGTATCGGCTAATAACAAACGACCGTTCCTGATTATCAACATTAGTATCAGCTAATATCAAACAACTGTTCCTGATTATCCACATCAGTATTGGCTAATAACAAACGACCGTTCTTGATTGTCAAAATTAGTATCGGCTAATACCAAACGACCGTTCCTGATTAGAGAATCAGTATCGGCTAATTGACCGATCCTGATTAGTGGTACTATCAGTAACGCCTGGGTCAATATCGCCCGTAGGTCCGTTCCTAATGTCCCTTTTTTAGCGTTTCTGATGTCTGGTTCTCCACTAGTGTGTTGAACGGCTCGGGTCAATTATTTAGACTTTGAAAAGAGAGAATGATTTTAGAGTATAATGGGGCACAAAACCAATGAGCTATCTTAATCCTACTCTTAACTAAAATATAGAACAATAAATTTTATTAAATACCTCACAACAAAGCATAATAGACAAATGTATGTATTAGTGTAATAGAAATATAACCACCAGTAGTTGATCATATCATTGCCTAGTTTGTAGAAATTAAGTACTGCAGTGTGGATGCTGCCTCTTTTAAGGATATTAAAAGGAACTTGGTATTGTAATTGGCGCATTATCCTCCAAATTAAATTTTAGGGATCGACTAACAGTCCCTCTCATTCTGTCCCCCTAAACGTCCTCCTAATTAACTGATGTGTAAAGTACAATGGGGACCACTAACTACATTAACTACTTGGGGGACCACTTATGATTGAAAAAATTTACAACTGGCGCGCATATGTATGGATACTTATGCGTGCAAGTATTATCATATAATATATTAAATATTCATACCTAAGACATCAAGTATTAAAAAAAAAACTGGATATCAACTTTTTTTCTCTCTAATTACACACTCATCTTTTACACGTTTTTAGAAGTGGATTTTTTTTCTCCGTTTAATCTCGTTAATATTTCTGACGATCTGTGAGGAATTTTGCGAATCTAAAACTATCGACATCTTCTACGTAATTTTCTCTTTCAAATGAGATCCATTATGAAGTACTTTCAGATTTTTCATCGTTCAAATATTCATAACTCGTCATGTAAGTATTTATACCTAAGATACCAAATATTTCTAAAAAAATTGAACATATAAACTTTTTTTTATTTCTCTTATCACACACCCATCTTTTACACGTTTTTAGAGGTGAATTTTTTTCCATTCAATCTCGCCTATATTTATAACGATATGTGAGAAATTTTGCGAATCTAAAACATCAAGTATTCATACCTAAGATATCAAATATTCATATATAATACATCAAGTATTCAATACTAAGATATCAAGTATTTAAAAAAAACTAGACACATCATTTACTCATCTTTTACACGTTTTTAGAGGTCATTTTTTTTTCTCCGTCCAATCTAACCAATATTTCTGACGATCTATGAGAAATTTTGCAAATCTAAAACCACGAACGTCTTCTACACAATTTTCTCTTTCAAATGAGATTCATGATGACATACTTTCGAGTTATCTGTCGCACAAGCATTCATACCTAATGAGCAAGTATTTATACCTAATCGAGCAAGTATTCATAATAGTGGTCCCGCCAGTGGTTATTGACAGTTAGATGGGGACCACTAACTGTTGGTTAAAGTGGTTAATTAATGATTAACATAGTTAGTTAGAATGGGGGATGTTTAGGAGACTGGAGAGCGGGGGACAAAAGAATTACTCTAAATTTTATAATTGCTGGCTGAGTAGATGTCCTGAAAGTTAACGACTGGGGAAAATAAATAATAATTTGAAATTTTGAATACATCTTCAATTAGTAGGTTTTGTATGGTAATTTTTCAAAACCCTATATAGTCTTTGTTGAATTTTTTTTTTTAACAGCTAAACTTGTTGAATTTTTAAGTGCAGTTTATGGTGATATTTATACAAACAAATTAATATAAAAAATTACGATGAGGCATCGTCAGTTGGATCCGGGTGGAACCAGAAATTTAAATATACAGTAATTCGAAAATTTAAATTTTCCGTATACACAAACTAAATTTTGTACTGTGTACACAAAGTCACAAACTATACAAAAATATAATTACTTCATTTTTAACACAAAATCAATAAGCACTTGTTAGAATCAAAATGAAGAATTAAAGTATAATTTTAGATGTTTTGAGTTCTTCTAATAAGACAAATCTTAGAATTATGCAATGAAAATGGGATTTTTTCTAAAAAACATAATTAAAAAAAATATTTTTACCAAATCAACATGATTACTTCTTTTTTTACAAAAACTATAAGAACGGAACTTGCCGATTCAGTCAGCTTGATTTTTTTTTTTGGACCGAATTAGCAATTCAGTCCATGTTGATTTCACAAATTTTCAGAAAGGCAGCCACAGAAAATCCGAAAAGACTCCGGACCGAATTGGCAATTCGGTCCCAACTTTTTTTTTTCTTTTAGGATTATGCTATTGTAAATTTAGTTAAGAAAACATTTACATTAACAAAGATGTGTAATTCTTACTCCCTAGATTGTGCCAAAAAAATTAAAAATGAAATAGAGCAAACCAAATTTCATCTAATATTCTCTATGGGAGATAAAAAAAATTATCCGACTAAAATTCTATCTAGTTTATTCATTTTAAAATTTCAATTGACCACATTATTATTTCATTAAAGAATCTAATTTATCAAATTATTATTTCAATTGACCAACCCTAATTTAAATTGTTCTTAACATGTGATGTAATAAAATTCTTATAATTGTTAAAATAGGAATATGAAATTTAAAACGAATAAACTAGATAGAATGTCTATGTTAAAATAATATGTAAATTAAAAATATTTTATAAAATAAGTTAATACTATGTATTTTAATAATTTTAAAATGATCGAAAGATTCCACGTATAAGCTAATATTATGCTTTTTTTATTTAAGCAAATAAAATTTTACGCTACAATTTTTAATTCTAATTAGTTATACACAAAAAAGATAAAAAAAATTCAAAACGTGAATGAAATTATAGTTGTATTTTTCTTTTAAACAAAGAATAAAAAAAGTAAATAGGGAGAAGTGGGAGGGAAGGGAAGAGAGGAGAAAAGTAGGGTCCACAAGGGCATTTTGTTAAGAATTTTGAGAGGAGGGTATTTTGTTCTATGTTTTGAAAAAAAAAGGGCACAATGTAAAATTTTTCTATTTAATTGTCTTTCAGTTTCAAATTCAATTTGACCTACCTCCGATATGATATATATACACAAGTGAGAAATTCAACTAAATCTAAAAAAAATAAAAATTAAATTAAATTAAATTAAATTACAATTTTTGGACCGAATTGCCAATTCGGTCCGGACTAAAAAAACTCTGGACCAAATTGGCAATTCGGTCCCTAGCCATTACACAAACGCAACACAATTTTCTGCGAAAATTTGTGAAATCAACATGGACCAAATTGCCAATCGGTCAAAAAATCAAGCGGACTGAATTGGCAGTTCGGTTCTTATGATTTTTTAAATAAAAAAAGTAATCATGTTGGTTTGGTAAAAATATTTTTTTTTAATTACGTTTTTTAAAAAAATCTATGAAAATGGGTCCCTCCTCATAGTGTCCAGCTGTACACAGTACAAAAAAAATGAAATAAGCGCTCACTATAAAATAAAGTGCTAAAAAACAATGAAAATAACACCCGGAAATTGATGGAACACATGTCCATATATCATTTGGAGGCGAATCTGACGGTTGAACCGCTGGCGAGAAAAAAAACCTCTCTAAATTATAATAACAGAGATGTTAAAGAAAGTTTAATAAGAAGGTTGTTAGAATATACTAACAGTTCTTGGTATCCCATAGGCGGCCGGTGAGGCATGTGTTTGGTGGTACGTAACTTGGGCAGCGGGAGTGTAGACGTTGACATGTTGTAGTGGGAGAGGAACAAAAGAACGTTTGCGTCATCGTTTAAAGAATAAGACTAAACTACAAATACAACAATGGATTGTAGTCATTTAAGTGAAAGCGGGGGTTAAGTCTCAATTACAACTCTCTGTTCTCTATCTTTATTGGTGTTTTGTATTTTTTGTAATTTTAGGATTTTTTTTCAGAGAAAATGCTTGTGTAAAAGACTTTTTTTTCTATTAATGAAATAGTCAGTAAGCGATTTGCTAACTGACTTTAAAAAAAAAAAGAAATGTATTAATATATCAGAATATTTTAGGTCTAAATTAATAGTTAATTTAATGAAGTTATAATATGAATCACAAATCATGAACTAAATTATATTGTTACACATATAACCTATCCGAATTCCTACAAATACAACAAGTAACAACAACTCTCTATTTTAACTTTTTGTTTGTTAAGGGGGCTTTTGAATCTCTCCATATATATAGAGAATCTTTCGAATTTTTCACATTTCATAAAAATATTTGTTGCGTGGATTAAATTACTCGGTATTAGACTATTAGTACAGAACTCTTGAATTGAGATTCATGAAGTAACT
The DNA here is from genome assembly GCA_025461045.1 of Carex parvula. NCBI lineage: Eukaryota > Viridiplantae > Streptophyta > Magnoliopsida > Poales > Cyperaceae > Carex > Carex parvula. The sequence continues at coordinate 59,837 of JAJGRW010001954.1, forward strand.
CAAATTGAGGTACCTTAGGTGATGTGAATTCTATTTACTCTAGCAGTCTTAGGTAGAGAATTCGGATCCCCAAAAGTAACTCAAATTTTGAGTTTGGATTTGATTGTCCAATCTGTTTTGACACGGATATAAAAGAGGTTATATGCATTTTACTTCGGACCAATTTAACCCAAATTCTGATACGACGGTTCAAATCTAAACTCAAAATTTAAGTTACCTCAGAGATTAAGACTCCTAGCTAGATGTATCTAGCATGGCTAGTTTAATTACCCATTAAATAGTTGCAAATTTGCAGCAAGATACAAGAAACATGAAATTCCAGAGAATCCGCAAGGAATAACCTCCAAAGATGCCGTACGACTTGCCTCCATACCATTTGATCTAAAGCATGGGCCATGGGCTCAATAGTTTATAGCTATCAATTTATCCCCTTCCCAAATTTAATGGCAGTTTGTATATTAAGGAAATATAATAATACATAATAATAGAGGAGGGTTCAAATGCCTCCATTTTTCATGCCTCCACCATGCCTCCATATTTTAAACTTTAATAACTCAAAATTTAAAACTTAAAAGTCAAAATAAAACCGTTGGATATGGTCTACATCATTTTATCTATGTGCTCATAAAAAATTATCACATTTCGATTTTGTTTTTATGTGAACCAATAAATTGAAAAATCAACGTCTAGAAATTATCCACATTAGTATGTTTTTTACAAACTCTTGATGACAACCAAAATAAAATTGAAATATCATAATTTTTTACACGTGTATAGATAAAATGATGTAGACCATATCCAACGGTTTTATTTTGACTTTTAAGTTTTAAATTTTGAGTTATTAAAGTTTTAAAATATGAAGGCATGGTGGAGGCATGAAAAATGAAGGCATTTGAACCCTCCTCATAATAATATACGGTATCTACTTCGGAGGCATTTATCAAAGAAAATCTTACATATTTAATTTTTTTTAATTTTTTAGGTGTTGACCTTCTTTTCCAAGTTCAATTTTAAGATGATGGCCTCCGTGTCATCATATTATATTCTAGTGCTAGTATATCATCGGATGAAAAATAATTAAATAATATCAGCTTCAAAAGTTCCGGATAACCATTTTTATCTTATTTATCGTTTATTATTACAATTGAGAACTACTTTAGGATTTCATCATAGGTGGTGCCCTTAATAGTTTAAATTAATATCTTAATTTAGCTTTTCTATGTAATCCCTTCATGTGTAACTTGAATTAGCATAAAGAATGAGAATTCCTTAGTCACTAGACTAAATATGATTTTTAATCCTTCTTTCAAATAAAAGTTGTTTTCAATTCTTGTTTAAATATAATTTGCAAATAAACTTCAAAACCACGATAATTTTTTTTTTTGTGCAATATTCTTAGAATTGAAATTTTCGACAAACTGTTACGAACAAAACGCTGATTCCTCGCAAATAAATAAAAAATCAAAGCACAGCTGAGGAGCAAGACCTATTCCAATATATGATGCTCATGCTCATAACTGGTCAATAGAGACCAAAACAAACCCCCATTTGCGACTTTGTCAACCGTCGATGCTTTTTTTCAATGACTTGTTTCTACATTCATGCCTGTCATGCCGACGGCTACAACCCCACAAGTCTCTATATTTTTACAAAATATTCAATTAAGAATTTCGTACGATTTGGTCTACGCAAATGTACTCAGCATGATTGGACCCACCAACCATCCCATCTGGCCATCTGGTTGGTTTGTTTGTATCTCCAAGTCATAGAAGACTTGGTGGATGCAACAGAGAAACGAATTGTAAAAAATTTATTGGATGATTTCGGATAAATGGAACGTGATTACAAATCACAACCAAGCTTTGCTGCCTGATCTTCATCGTTTATATACCACGAGATTTTAGGTCATTAGTTTATTTTAAATCAGTGATCGGAGTCTGATTGTAACATTGTCCTTGTGGTATATTTATTTATGAGTGAGGCTATGGTGCTATGCATAGCACGGATGTCTAGTGTACTACGGCTCAATATGGTACTTTTTAAAACCTTAACGGTCGATCCGAACCGTTCAATGTGATAACCATATGAATATGTACTTGCAAACTAAATTTTATATTTTTTCGAAATTTTTTATTACTTTTTTAGATAGATAGAATTTTGATGGTGCAGAATTTTCAGAAAACACTGATTTTTCTACCTATCTAAAAAAATAGTAAAAAAATTCAAAAAAATATAAAATTTAGTTTGCAAGTACATATTCATATGGATATCACATTGAACGGTTCGGATCGACCGTTAGAATTTTAAAAAGTATCATATTGAGCCGTAGTACACTAGCCATCCGTGCTATGCATAGCACCATAGCCTCACTCTTTATTTATTTTTATATAATGTCAAATTGGATTTACACGGTCTAGTATATAATAAATGATGGATTTCATTAATAATATATTAGTTTAATAATTTTAATAATGATAAAATTAATTTATAATTTTAAAATCCGGCTTTTAAAACATGATCTATAAAATAATTATATGATGTACAAGAAAGATGATGGAATTTTGATGTCAATTTTATAATTAACGATTTATATTCGATGGGTATCAGGATGAAATATCAATTACACTAACATGAATTTGATACAAAACAATCCATATGCCTAGGAGTGTCAATGGATACGATAAGGGTCGGGTGGAAACATTTTCATACCTGTACTGTTACAAATCCATATACCTAGGAGTGCTTTACGGCCCAAGGCTCATTCTTTTTTTAGACCATTTTCAACCTGTTCATAATTTAATAACAACTTAACACACAAAGTTAATTAACATAAATAAGGAAAAAACGGTTAGTAAATCATACTTGTGCAATTCAGCGTGAAGGTGCTTATTAATGGGAAGCGGTGGCGGATGCTCTTGAAATTTACCAAACTGTCGCATGCAATGATCAAGATAATGGTGCTCCACTATCCAATAAAATATCAGAGGTCCGTGGTACAAGTAGTAAGGCTGATAAATATAGTAAGAATGTGAGTTAGAATTTATAAGTATGATGACATATAACTTAATAAATAAATAACTTGATAAAATTTAGTAAGAATGTGAGTTAGAATTAAGTACCCTTCCCGCCTGAGTTACTCTCGAAAACCAGGTACAAGTACTCTCGTACGGCTCCCATGCCACCATGTTCTCGGTCAATTGCTGAAACTGGTTATGCGGGATACTTGGACCGGAGGTTTTGCTGTGAGATGAGTTGTCGTACTTATGCTTGCACCACCATTTGTCAGCAAAAGCTGGACATGTATCTTTTATTGGCGCGCGCCCCAGGAAGGTTGAAAATCCTTCGATTTTGGCTTCGGTCAGTGAACTGGAAATCGGGTCCACAACCAGTGCTGCAGCAGCATAATCGGACCATGCATAGATTGAAATTTGGAAACGGATGCGAGACATAGATGTCGATATAAATATGCGAGAACGGCTCCGCCCCAATTGTAGCCCGTCGGCTCGTTCAAATTCTCAATCAAATTGAAATACCACAGCGGTATCCCGTCTCCGCTACTGTCTGGGAACAAAGTAACCGAGAATAGGTCCAAGAGAAATCCACGAACATACCTAGCATATTTCGTGAGAATGTGAGTACATTTTTGAGAATGTAAAGTATGAATAAGTTGATAAATAGAAAATACTTACCACTTTAGCGTTTGTTCATCGGCGTTAGCTGGCAGCTTCTTAAATCGCTGACGGAGCTTAGTTTCAGCATTATCCAGTCAGAATTTTTTTGATCTCCCTCAGCCCTCTTTTTTCATAAAGCTCGATTGTTCATCCTCACGGATCCCTAACAAATCGAAGACCCGGCCTTTTACATTCGCCCCATTTGTAATCTCCGTCACTGGAGCCCCCGTAATGGGCAAACCCACAAACAGCTCACGTCCTCAAATGTGACTGTAATTTATTTAAATACAAAATTATAAGCTTTTTTTTTTATTTGACTTGTTATCAAAATAGTAAAAATAACAAATTTAGTAAGAGTTAGTGTAGTTAATACCTTTCATCTCTTCGAAAGGAACATGAAAGATGTACGTCTCAGGACGCCACCGATTGACAAGTCCATGTATAAGCGCCGCATCGATGGCGATATCAGGCATGACTGCGATCTGGTATAAGCCCAATCGAATCAAATACGGTGCGTATTTCTCGTGGTACTCGCAATGCATCCGATAGTGTTTGACGTTTAAAACCTCCGAACTCTACATTACAACATAAATAGGAATTATAATATGATTTGATTTCTGACCGAGTTATGAAAAATCAAATAAGTAAATGCTTACCTCCTTAGAAGCCTCAGATACCCTATGATGGCTGTGAGGTATCCACAACAACTGGCTGAACACATCTTGCATTCTCCTCGTCTCTCTCTCCTTGATCAGGTACTTCGTCTGCCATACTACAAAACCATTTTGGATTTTTCTAAATTATCCTAAACCATTTTGTAATTTTCTAAATTATTCGGATAATATTATAAAATCATTTTGGAATTTTCTAAATTATTCTAAACTATTTTGAAATTTTCTAAATTATTCTAAACTATTTTGAAATTTTCTAAAATATTCTAAACTATTTTGGAATTTTCTAAATTATTCGAACAATATTCTAAACCATTTTGGAATTTTCTAAATTATTCGAACAATATTCTAAACTATTTTGGAATTTTTTAAATTATTCTAAACTATTTTGGAATTTTCTAAAATATTCTAAACTCATTTTCAAATTTCCTAAATTATTTGAACAATATTCTAAGCCATTTTGGAATTTCTCAAATATTCTAAAATATTTTGGAATTTCCTAAATTAGCGTTAGCAATATTCTAAAATATTTTAGAATTTTCTAAATTATTCTATACCAATTGGAATTTTCTAAAATATTCTAAACAATTTTGGAATGTTCTATATTATTTGGAACTATTTTGGAATTTTCTAAAATATTCTAACTATTTTGGAATTTTCTAAATTATTCGGACAATATTCTAAATCATTTTGGAATTTTCTAAATTATTTGGATATTATTCTAAACCATTTTGAAATTTCTAAATTATTGGGACAATATTCTAAATCATTTTCGAATTCGAAATTATTCGGACAATATTCTAAACTATTTTGAAATTTCTAAATTATTCAGATAATATTCTAAACTATTTTGAAATATCCTAAACTACTTTACTAATTTCTAAATTAAATAATAAATAAAAATATTAAAGTTACCTGAATTGAAGTTCCGATCGGTCAGACAGTCGGAGAGAAGGCGAGAAGAGACAAAGGGACAAAGGGAGACTAGAGGAAGAGAGATGTGAGGGAGAGAGGGGGTGCGCCGTTGGTTAAATAAGCAGAACTCCAAGACCGGAAAAAGAGTTTCCGGTTTTAGGGACCGCACATTTTTTTCCGATTTCTATTGATGAAACCGCAGAATTTATCTCCGGTTTCTGAAACCGAGAACTTTTTCTACGGTTTTAGAGAGGTTAGAATCGGAAATTAATTTTGCGGAAAGGAGACTCAAAACTGGAAATAAAATTTAGTTTGGTTATTTTTGGAATTCCTAACGAAGAAGATGCATATTGTGAAATTAATTATTTATTTTTAATATTAATAAAAATTACGGTCTCTTTCTATCAACTCGGATAGTCTCCAACACTTCGTAAATTAAAGGCGCGAAACCAAAATCCTGATAGGATAACTACAGCTTAAAATATATATTTTTAAATACTAAAATCCGTGAAATTAGATGGTATCTTTATACTTGCTTTATATAATAGTTAACAAAGTCAACACAATCGGCACCATCCAAGGATGTGCCGTGTCCCGTGTGTGTCTCTTTCGCCTCCAAGAATTTAGTTCGTGAATTCGACGCTAAACGGCATCTACTGGTAATATGCTTTGTCACGAGAGATGCACCTCATCATATAGGTACAAGATTGGGTGATATGAATCAGCTCATCTTACCTTTTATTGTAAAAGTAGAGGGCGTCATTAAAGAACAATCAGCGTCACATCACTCATAATTTGAAGAAAGTTGATGTATTGCCTTCGACACGTTCAAAAGCGGAAAAAAATTTCATTTTTAGAAATATAAAAATTATTTATTCAAAAATGCATGGCTTATATTTTCAATATATAATAGAAGGGACCAAACTAATAATTCGGTCAAAATCCTCACTAAGGGCCTGTTCGTTTGCCACGGGATTGTACGGGATGGGATTTGACGGATTTGGGAACCCACTTTTTTATTTGCGGGAACCCATACTCCCTGTTCGGCTGCATCAGGGGAAAGGGAATGGAAAAGGGAAGGAACTTTTTTTTAACTGGATTTTACTGTTCACGTGGGAAAAAAAAAATTGAGTCTGAGTGAATTTTTTTTTCCCACGTGAACAGTAACTTCGTGGGAAGCAGCCAAACAGGGCCTTAAGTATGTACGGGAATTATTATGGGAATGTACTGAATCAGTGTTCGGTTGTACCGTGGGAATAGTTGTGGTTATTAATAATTATTGTGGTTATTAATACAAGATTTCCATTTTACTTAATTATTTAAAATTATACAATTATTTTTATTAATAAAATTATAATAATGCAATTAAATAAAATTGATTAAATAATAATATTAAATAGATTAAACATTTCTAATAAAAATTACTACTAAAATGGGTACAAATAAAATAACAAAATATTTAAAAATAAATAAAAATAAAATAAAATAAGAAAACAATAATTAAAAACATTAAAAAAAACATTTATAAACAAATAAATATTTAATACGTAATTTTCTTAAAAACAAAAAAACATTTATAAACATTTATAAACAAATAGAGGTAGGAACTGAGAGAAGAGGAGAGAAGCACGCACGTGCTGTGGGAAAAAAAAATATTGACTCCGACTTCATTTTCTTTTTCCCATCATTTTACACTGCTGTGGTAACGGCTTGGGAAGAAACTACGAGAACGTTCGAGAAGAAAATGAGACCTCCGAACGCTGCTGGGAAATATTGATATAATATTGTTCCGATCCCATCGATTACCATTAAATTTTTGTCATCCGAACACGCCCTAAATGCAAGATACCACTTGGCCATATTCGGCACCATGGGTTAAGAAGTTGAGGCTTAACAATTTAATCTTCACTAAGGAGCACCCGTTCGGCAATAAAGTTAAAAAGTAATTTTCTTAAAAAAGCTTTAAGCTTAACAAAGTGCTTAAGCCATGTGAAACCATAGCTTAAAAACTTGGACAAGCTTAAGAAAAGTGGATAAAAGGAGTTCTAAGGAGGTAGCATTAAGCTTAAATAAAGGAGCACTTGTTCAGTGAGCTTAAGGCTCCTTAGAGCACTAAGGAGCACTAAGGAGCTCTAAGTGGGGCTGCCGAACATGTACGAACTTAAGATTAAGGTCTTTGTTTGATTACTTAGGCAAGATAAAATCCTCACTAAATGCAATTTACAATCCAGAGGATGGCAATGTAATGTAGATTGTTGTTTCTACGGTGTACCTGAGACTGTAGACCATTTATTTATTACATGTCTTTTATTTCTCTTCTTTATGGACTTGGATTGGCAATCATAATAACTTTATTTTAATTGTACCCAGGTGTTTGATCTTTGGTATTTTGATTATTGGATTCCTTTAAAAGATTCATGACTAGTTGAATTGATTAGGGCAACTAACTTTATAGATTGAATGGCTTACAGAAATAAAATTTGTTTTCAAAATACTCTTTTACCTTCTATTAGGTTGTGGCTTCTTCTATTATTGCCTTAACTTCATATTGGTGTAAGGCACATTTAGATAATTTTTACTTTATCTTTCATTATGCTTTTTGATGTTTCTTTTTGAATCAGACATGCGCTCTGATATGGTTCTAACAGACACAGAAACACAAGACCAGGACAGCTCCTTGCTGGATTCAGACGTGGACACTGGTCATGGTTTAGAAGGGTCGGACCTAGCTGATTACTTGTGTGACAGAGCAATATATGATGCAATTGATGCAGCTACTGGTGTTCTTCCTAGTCTCTCATTAGCTAGCTCTTCCTCATATAGTGTTATAGTCATTAGTGATACCTGTTAGTTGGATTATGCAGTCTTAGTTTACTTTGGGATTTTGTTGTGCTGTTATATTTTCTACTGTGCTATGCTTAGCAGTACTTCTCAGTTGGGTTTTATTTTAGATTCTTAGTACTATGCTTTGTTTTGTATGAACTCTATAGTTTCGTAATGAAACAGGTGGATTACCACTTTTGCAAAAAAAGAAAAATTATACATGTACTATTATGAAAACCTAATTTGAAATTGGACTTTTATTAAAATAAGTATAATCATTTGACCCCATTTATAATGTGATTCCACAATTATAAAATTTCAGTTTGAGATCCTTGAATCATTGGGTGGAAAAATATCCAAGATACCTTATTTATGATTTGCTGATTGTGGCCATTTGTTTTAATTGGAGGTTTGGAATTCTTTCTTCAAAAAAGGAGAATCAAGCTTTCCTTAGTCTTCAGTGTTATTCTTAAATCGTTCATACAATAACAAATGAAATATGCTGCAAATTTGCACTAAACACAATTCAACTCTTTTTATATCTAAATTTTTTTATAAAAGCTATCGTGCATATTTCATTTAATTTTCTAAAGTTCAACTGGATCGGGAACTCATTCATTAAATTATTGCATTGAAGTATTTTACAAGAAACAAATTGGTTGGACATAAACGCTATCACCCAAAACTTCTTTCGATTTTTGTTCATTTTAAATTCATCAATCAGCCTGGTCTACGATGCACCGAACACCCACGGTCTGGAAATCAGCTAGGAGAATAGAAAATCCCGGGTTTTCTTTTGCCACCCTAATTGTACCATAAAATATAATATATAAAATTTCATATTAATTTTAAAATTTATTGTTATTAACAAACAATTTATAATGTGTCAAATTTAATAATCCATTTTATTTTTCTTTCTAATTTCGACGAGATTCCAATTAGAAGATATTGTGGAACCATTTATCAGATAAGGTCGGTAATAAGCACATAAAGAAAGGAGGCATCAGCATCTGTTAACCATTGGCCAAATGCACTGGATATGAATACAGGTTGTTTAAAAAAGGTTAGGCTTGTATTTTATGCTATCCTCCCACTTTAATAAACCATTTTACCTCAATTCAATTGCCTGTTGCGGGCTTCCTAGTATAGCTCCTCCCGTATCATTACAAATATCTCATATATACCCCTTCTTCTCTTTCCTCCAAACCATACCAAATTAATTTATTACCTCTTACACTTCGCCACCAGATCTTCTTCCTCTTCCCTCTCTCTCCCCCCTCCGGCGAGAGGAGAGAAGAACCGATATATTCAGTTCTATTTGATCCTTGTTTTGATTTACAAGGAGAGGGAAGAGAAGCGCAAACCTTCGATTTCATATCTTGGTGGTGGGGAAACAAAAGGAGAGGGGAACATTTCTCTTTTCTTTTCTCCCAAATTTCCGGTGCTGAGGAATCAGAAATTAAATTGTAGATGGAAGGAGGCACAATTAGGTACTTGGTGCTGGTGCTGGTGCTGGCAATTTTGCTCTTGGCAACAAATGTATTGGGAAAACATGAATTAGAAGAGAGGCGGCGTGATGCCAAGCACCGGCATGCCTATGCGGCGATGATGTACATGGGCACGCCGAGAGATTACGAGTTCTACGTTGCATTGAGGGTAATGATGCGGTCGCTTGCCAAATTCCAAGTTCAAGCCGATCGCGTCGTCATCGCCTCGTCGGATGTCCCTGTCCAGTGGGTCCAGGCAATGTATGTTGCTCCTACTCTATTTGCATTTTCTGTTATTTCACTCTAAATTAGCTACGGATTAAATTCCGCTAGTCTCATCCTTAGTTAGATTTGTTCTTTTGAGTAATTATTTTGTGCCCGTTTTAATTTTGGGAAGAGAATTAAAAACAGATCATGGGATTTTGGGTCTTCTGTATTTTACAGAGATATTTTGACCCGTGTAGCGACTTAATCATCAAAATAAACCTCTGGCACCAATCCACCAATGATCTTTAGGCTTAAATCTCGACTCGCTACGCACTGTTGCATCGTCGTTCTCAATTTTTTCTCTTTTTTATTTGTTGTGGACGGTTACTTGTGACTTATCGCCATGGCTCTTGCGACTTTGTCCCAAGAAGACGCGTTTTTTGCTTTTATGATATTTAGCAAATTAATTTTACTTTAGGGGTAAGCAAGCAAAAATACAGTTGTAAAATGGAAGCTGCTGCCTGGGCCCTGGTGGGTGGTGGCAGTTTGGTTTTGTAAAATTTGGGTAACAAACACTCCAGAGTCCAGAGTGTAAACGGACGAATTAAGTCTTAAAAATTTGATTTTCTCCGGTTGTTCGCTATTTTCTTAGCTCTTGGAAAATTAAAGAGACGCGGTTGGACAACTTTTGAAACTTGTTTATAGTGGAAATACGAATACCCCTTGCTTTAAGCAGTATTAGCTGGACTGTAATAAAGCACCGTCGTACTCGGTCATTTTGACTTAATTGGGTTGGGTGTCCTTTGCGTTTGGGTTTGCGTTTGCGTTTGCTTTGCTCCTTGCTCGGATATTTTTGTTTACTAGTCAATTAATCGTCTTTGTTTTTCTATTATAAAATCCGTCCTTCTTTGCGTGTTAAAAAGTCCAATGTCAAGTCGAATAAAGTACTTCTGAAAACGAGGTTATGCAGTTGGTGCCTACTAAATATTTTAAATATTTCACAATGGAGGGACGAGGGAGTGGGGCGGAGTTTGTATCATCTGTAATACGTAAATTTGAATTTAAAATTCTGACCGTCCGATTAGAATTCAAGTTAATTCAGGTCAATTTGAAAGAAATTCGTACCAATTTATAATGAATGTTTTAAATTAAAACACAAAGTTTGAGTTACATTAGACGATCTGGATTTGAGTGGGGTGTGCGGTGAAGGGTGAAGGTAGTCAAGGAGAAAATTTTATTAGAAAAAGGAGAGCAGCAAAGAGAATATAGAAAAAGGAGAAGAACACTTACAAGTATGACAATTCAGTCTTGAATCTGCTAATAGATATTCATCACTTTGGAAGTTCTGTTGTGAGATAATAAAATATGAAACCTCCATTGTGAAATGACATGAGGAAGCAGATAACGCTTGAGTTTGAAAACTGTAAGACCTATTTTGGTTTTCAACATCCTCCTCTTAATATTCTTACATTAGAGCTGAACAAATTAGTTAAACCCTTAAGAAAAAATTTAGGAATATAAACATTATAAGGAACTGGTCCACAAAATCAGATTTGTCTCTTTTCTGTCTTTTGGAGAAGAGCAAAAAAATAATCATATTAAGTTGTTGCCTGAAAACAGGGAAAAGGAGGATGGTTTGAAGGTAGTGACGGTGACAAACTTGAAGAACCCCTATGAGTTCCAAGGCGGCTTCAACCCACGGTTCAAGCTAACCATGAACAAGCTCTATGCCTGGAGCTTGTTCGACTATGATCGGGTTGTCATGCTTGATTCCGACAACCTTTTCTTGCAAAACACTGACGAGCTCTTCCAGTGCGGCCAATTTTGCGCCGTCTTCATAAACCCATGCATCTTCCACACCGGCCTCTTTGTCCTTCAGGTAATATCAAGTTCCTCATCAGTACATTTACTGATTCCAATAGTGGTCCATATTTTGGTTTTTGTTGGTCTGTGTACTGCACAATTGAGGGTAATTTCATTAAATATTAAATTGAGACTATCCTTCCTTATGTACTGTTTCAAAAAAAATTACAAAAACTGGGTGCAAAATTTTGTCTTCAGGTTCATTTATATACTCGGGGGTTCTTACATAGAGTAGGGAAACTGGTACTTCATCATACAGAATTATTACGCAGATTAGGGAAATTGGTACTTCGTCATATGAATGTAGTTTATCTGTTGACAGGTACCAGTTAATTTAGATGTTTGGCATTTGATCAAATCTAGTTACTTGATTTAACATGAATAAAGGAACTAAATACAAATGGAAAAAGTAATATCCTACCAGTACAAGTCTGTTACCAGTTCAATACTGACCACTGGTTTGATATAAAAATCCATGACAATGACAGGTCTTTGTTTACACGATATTGGTTGGAAACATCTTGCTCATGAGATTGATTATGATTTTTGGGTACTCTAATGTTACAGCCTTCAAAGGACGTGTTCAACAACATGGTTCATGAACTAGAAATTGGCCGCCGCAATCCAGACGGTGCAGATCAAGGTTTCCTTGTTAGTTACTTTCCCGATCTGCTCGACCAGCCCCTGTTTCATCCACCTGCTAATGGTACCAAGGTCAATGGCACGTATCGACTTCCTCTTGGTTATCAGATGGATGCTTCCTACTATTGTGAGTTTCACTTTTGTCCCACTGTAGTAACTCAGCTTCATTTTGCTTTTTGTTCTATCTGCTCAATTATATGGATAATATCAATTTTGTTGCAGATCTAAAGCTTAAATGGAATGTTCCCTGTGGACCAAACAGTGTCGTCACATTCCCTAGTGCACCATGGTTTAAACCATGGTACTGGTGGTCTTGGCCAGTGCTACCACTTGGCTTCTCATGGCACGAGCTACGGCGCAGTAATCTTGGGTTAGTTATTCTGCAAAACAAATTAATCTCTTTGTTTTATTTTCAACTCATGTTTTCTAATATGCTTCAAATTAAATTTGAACAGCTATGCATCAGAGTTGCCACTGGTACTAATTGAGGCCGCTCTGTACATCAGCATAATCATTGTAGCGAAGCTGGCCAAGCCTACATGCTCAAAGCTATGCTATAACCGGCGTCCCGAGAAATGTTCGGCCTTCATGCAAGCGATGCTCAAGGTGCTAGTTTTGTGGTCTATGGTAGCCACATACACCGTCCCCTTTTTCCTCATTCCACGCACAGCTCACCCCCTCATGGGTTGGCCTCTCTATCTTTTGGGCACCTTATCTCTCGCCACTGTTGTTGCCAGTTTCTTCGTGCTTCCTTCCCTTGCGGTTTTGACGACTTGGATAGGGTTGGCTGGTTGTCTTTTCGTTATGGCTTACCCCTGGTATTCAAATGGAATTGTCAGGGCCTTGGCAGTGTTTGGTTACGCATGCGGTGCTGCGCCATTTGCCTGGGCCTCGTTGGTTAAGATCATGGACTCATTGCAGACACATCTTGAAAGAGAGCCTTTCTATCCCAGATTGGGGGAGGTCGCACAAGGTACTGAGTTCAGTAAGTTGTACTGATGTGCTTGTTAGGTCGGTTTTTGTTTGATTCTTTCCCAAAATTTTCGGTTCCTTTCACCTTGTATTGATTGGGTGGAATTCTTTCTTGTGAGACCTGTACATTTAATGGCAGTTGTATAGAACACTTGGGTCACAACAGGAGATTGCGGGACACTTTTAGGGATGTAGAAGGGAGATTTGGAATATCATTATTTGTTACAATTCATTGTCTTCTTACCTTTTCTTTCTTTTCGACTGTTTTCTACTTGATAGTGTTACTTTTTTTTTATGTACTTGGTCCAATATATTAGATACTTTCTGGAAAAAAAAATGGCAGCATCAAGTTAGAGATTGACACTACATCCATGCATAGTCACAAGATTTGCAAATAAGTGATAGTGAACCGAATGACGAATTATTCAGTTGACCGAATAATTCGCAAATTTCTATGAATTTTTCCCCAATAATTTGAGAATTTTTTTTTTGCTCCCTTGTGGGACTGAGATCTCCGGTTCGGATAATTCCAAATTATATCCGAATGTTCTCAAATCACAAATTTTTAACCCTGCCGAACCGAATCCGAATAATTCATTTGTCACTATGCATCCATGCAACAAAAAAAAAAGGCCTCAGCAATCTACAATGCAGAGAATAACTGAAAAATAAGCTTCTTTGGTGCTCCATCTCATATGAATTTGTTCCCAAAATTCAGTTTAATAGTCTGTTTATATAGGAATTTTGGCATACAATGGCTAATGTCAGCACTATTTACAAAAAATGAGCATTAACTCGAAGCCATTCGATATACAGAAAAAATGTTATTATAATACTTATAATAAGTCAAAGATGTTCCCTTCTGACTTAACGTCATCCTTTAAGTCATCCTTCCATAAGCGATCATCCTGGGAGGGACGGGACTGCACTCCAGCCCGTACCTTTTTGCGTAACTCAGGTTGATTGGGAAGAACAAGCTCCACATGATAACCACGCATCTGGAAGTACCTCTCCAATAATATCTGTTTAAGAAAATATTATTTTACTTGCAATTGTTATGTTTAAAACGAATAGTAGCAACTACAATTTCATATCCAGAGGTTCTGCTCCTCTCCAAGTAAATATTATTTTTACTTGCCCTTGTTATGTTTAGAAGGAATAGTAGCAAACAACTACAATTTCAGATCAGGGGTTATGCTCCTCTCCAATTGTATCCAGATCCAATTTAAGATCCAGACTGTCCATTTAAGATCGGACTGTCCAGAGTAAAGCCTGATGTTTCACAGGTAGAGCAGACAAACAATCATAAATATACAGTCAGTATTGATGTGTACTGTTCATCTAAAATGATGGCACAAACCACCTGGGAGTGAGAAGATAACAACTCCAGATTCAGTATCAACTGTCGCTCAATTGACCGACTGTTGGCCAGCATGTTTCAAGAGAAATCACCAAAAAAAGAACACAGAGAGAGAGAGAGAAAAAAATTCTTCTCGTTTCTTTTCTTATATTTTTATTGCGCAATTCTAAAAATATACACAAGTTCAATAGAATTTCAGGTGAGAAAAATTCAGGCTTATTTGTCAATGAGGTAAATTTGAGATAAAGTTGGGGGGTTCAGTATATAGCATATATATGCAGTATTTGGATAATTAAGAGCTTAACTGCATAGCATATGCAGTGTAGGCCAGGTATAGTACCCACCTAAAATTAATGTATGGGCAAATAATGCAACAAAAGTAAAGAGAATTGTAAATCTTACAACAGCTGAATAAGCATCCGACTGAACTCTCCTAGCAGATTTTTTCACTCCGCTGTAAAGAAAATTTGGTTTTACAATAACATTATAAAAGTTTCAAACCAATACCTTGATTAGTATCTTTAGAAAAAAAAAAAAACCCAAATAAAAGAAAAGAAAACGAGCAGGACGGATGGTTACATATCAATCATGTAGTCTAAGGCATCTTTTGATGTCCCATGTTCGTCTTGCAGGTAAACCCTCAACCCTCTGCTCTATTTTAAATCAATGCAATCAGTAGCAATTCAAGGCTAGTAATTATTACATGTAAGTATGTAACTATAGCCCCAGAATCATGGCATGGGTTACTCCTAAAATAGATAGTTTCCAAAATTTTACATGTTCCATAATTCCTTACAAAAATAATAATAATAATAATGTAAAACCAAGTGCATAACATGAAAAAACAGAGAAGAACTCACTTGTCAGCAGCTCGAACTGCCAGTCCACGGACAAAGCTACGGACCTTGTATGACTGTGGTGTTTCTGCACCAATGTTTGATGTTGGAAGGCCAACTATTAGCTCATCAGCATCCTACAATACATTTACATATTTACTGATGTAGGAGTAGCGAGAATAACTGTTGTTGCAAGCACACTCAAATGAAGTAAACAAGTTATTTAATTTTTTAGATAATTCTAAAAGATACATCCAAACATCCCTTATAGGGCTGTGTTGATTCGGAATAAAATAAAATACAAATAATGTCTAACTAGATAAAATAAGAAAATTGTGTCCTTCCACTGCCGGCCCCCTGTTACGCTGGCAAAATAGGTTTTGCGACCCGCAAAATATTTTACAGGCAAAACAGATATATTATGTGCAAGTATGGAATTTTGCAGCCCGCAAAATATTTTTGCTGGCGAAATTCCAGGGAAACAGAGTTTTATGTTCTGGATTTTGTCGGCTTGATTTCCTTCTTATTCTTGTCCTCCTGGCCCATATAATCCTTAACAGGCTGCCGCCTTGCTCCACATCATTTACTAAGTGCCAAAAACAGTATTCTACTAGTAGCAAATAACCCAGCAAGTTAAGCAAATTTGATTGATTTACAACCAACCTCTTCCTCGGCAATCTCGACAAGTCTGGCCTCAAGTTCCCGCCCCTTCATCCTCAGAACCTAATACAAAACCAACTTTAGACCCTAAAATAATAAAAATAAAAAGACACAATAGCCCAAAGAAATGTAAAACACATAAGACCTAACAAAACATGTTTAATGGTTGTTTAATAAGAAAATAATAAGAATTTAAACATGTTAAAGGAAGTGGACTCAATCTGAAAGCAATACTTGGTCAGAAAAAGAAAAAAGGAAATGTTAATACAGTACTGTGAGAGGTCGAGGGAAACCAAGGCTCGTGCCGATAGCGAGGCCAGTTCTGACATTTCCCAGATCGACGCCGAGGCTGGACCCATCGCCTTCCCAGAGGGGGTCGTGTTTCCGCCGGCGAGCGTTAGGCATCAGCTCTGGTTCCAGCTGCTCCTTCCCCCCAAACTGCACAAATCGAGACTGCGAGCGACAAACAAAACATGCTCTGGTTCGCCTGAGATGGAACGGAGATGGTGGGGTGGGAATCGTCCGTACGAGAAGATGCATCTCTTAGTTCTCGTCCCGTAGAGTATGCACTATGCAGCAGCAGCAGCTCGACAGAGAATGTGGAGAGCATGAGAGGGACTAGATAGGCATGGCTGGATTGGATTGGATTGGAATTTAGCCCATGAATCAAGCCCATTGGTCTTAAGACTGGCTGCAATGGGTGTTTTTTTTGCCTCAATAGTCCGTTGGGTACCTAACGAAAGCAATCACTGAACATGCAATAAGCACATATAATAAATTTGTCACATTGACAAGTTTCACTTAATACAAAACAAAGTTCTATTAACTTTTTCTTTATCTATAAAAACTTTTCAGTATTTAACTTCAATCAATGTCTATTCTTTTAACACTGGACAAGCAGTGAGACAGCACTTGAGAGTAGGTCCGATGGGCATCGGACCTACTCTGGTTCGATGGATTTAATCACCGTCGATTTGCTTTAAGAATCGTGCAGAACGCTTTAAAGTTCGTGCGAATATGTTTCAATGTTCGTGCGCCGAATCTTAAATTAGATCGGACGGTCATCATACTCGTTGAACCTAAAAGTAGGTCCGATGGGCATCGGACCTACTCCGTTCTCGTGAGACAGAGAGACTGGGACTCCAGAAAACTTGCCCGAAATTTGTCGCAAGGGTGCCCTGCTTTTTATCTTTTTTTATAACGGCCCCAAGTTTTCTGTAGTTTTTTCTAGAAGTTCGCATTCAACAAAAAAGTAGCTGGAAACGGGTTTTGAGAGAAAAATGCAGTGATATACCAGCAGAATTTCTGGTTGCTCAGAAAGTTGGCACTTAAGAACTCAAATTGCAGTGCTCCACTGCTAATACGAAGTATTTCAAACATACAACTAAACGAGCTGCAAACTGAGTTCTTAACTCTCATGAATTAAAAGTAATCCAACCATCACAATATTAAACCAACCATTCTCCGCCAGAGTAACTAGAGCAATAATTTGATACAAAAATCAGACTCAGCAGCTAAGTCTTAAGGCATGAACTACAATTAAGATACTACCAGTATAGAAACACGTCAACCTAATATAGAGCGGGATGCAAACAATCACACTTTAACGACAGATGCCAGACAAACTAAACAACACAATCCCAACCAACTACTTTTCCCCCACTACAACTTCCTCAGATACTCCTGCTGTGGTTTGCAATCCTGGCACTGCATCATTATTACTGGGTCCTACTTTACTATCTTGATTCTCATCTACAGCAGTGCTGTCAACAGTACCAGGAGTAGGTTCCACCACTGATTCATTCTGCTCTTTACTTTGCTCAGAGTTGGTTATGCCATTGGTACCATTGTTTATCATCGCTTCATCCTGACCATCACCTTCAACTATCTCTTCTGGATTTTCATCCTGCTGACCATCACCTTCAACTATATCTTCTGGATTTTCATCCTGCTGACCATCTTCACCTGCATCCTCCTCTTCAATCTGGTCCTGCATTAACATCTCATGCTGCTTGATCAGCTCAGGTGTTGTTAGACCATAAAAGACAGGCTCGGGTCCATTATGGGGATGTGGTGTCGGCTGTCCTGGTGGAATAAATACCGTAATCGGCCCAAAGACAGTGTTAGGTCCCTGCAATTTACTGATGCGGGTCTGGTGCTTCTTGCCTGAGACATGTGTTTCAAACACTGCAGGTGTATCGCAGCTAACATTGCACAATGTGCACACAATAGGTCGTACCCTTGGGAGGTGTGAAGCTGGACCAGGCATCGGCATAGGAGGCATCATCGGCATTGGCATAGGCATTGGAGGCCATGGCTGGAACTCTCCAAACCGTCTCGGACGCTTTCCCCCGCGGTCAAACCGTCCACCCCTCCTACCTCCCCGATCAACCCTGCCACCACCATAGCCGTACACAAAACCAAGGCCATATCCATCAGGCCTGGGCCTCTTAATGAAAGGTCGTTTACCAGAAGAAGCAGCTTCTGCCTGAGTAGTGTCTGAAGGAGGCAGTGCTTGTGTCCCACTGGCCTCAGCCTTGACAGACTTGGATGGCCCCTCAGTAACGGGCTGGTTTTGAGTTCCTGTTTCCTTGTTATGTTCTTCAGGTATCTCCACCTTAGCAGGAGGGTTGCTTGTACCTGCCTCACTAGCTACTGCAGTACCTGATGCTGCAACTGGTGCTAGTGAAGTTTGAGGCACACTCTCAGCTACGGATGGACCTGTCTCAGTGGTAGTAGAAGAAACAACAATAGTTGACTGATAACCAGCCAATTGTTTTTGTTGAGCTTCATACTCTTGGATCCGCTGAACAGTGCGCTTATGTCGCTTCCCAGCCTTGTGCTGCTCCAGAATCTCAAGGCTGTTGCAGTCAACACGGCAAATATCACACCAAGCATGGGGCTTGGGTTGGCGTGCTGGTTTAGGTGGAGGTGGTTGTGCTGGCTCTTGCCCCCTGCCACCACCCCTGCCACGGCCACGGCCTCTAAAATTGCCTCTGCCAAAGCCTCCCCTGACCCCCCCTCCTGCCACCTCGCCCTCTGAATGAACCCCTGCTGCCGCCCCCACCCTGCAAATATGAAAAAAAAAAGAATTTCTGCTCTATAAATCAAAATGTAGAACTGTTTTTTCAAGCTTACTAAAGGTGAGAGAGTTCTTTCTGCTCAGTTATTCAAATAGTAAACATTTTTTCAAGTTTACTGAAGCTAAAGATTCTCTGATTTTGCACTAGTAGTGTTGTTTTGTGCTTTCAGATGGTGCAAAACCAGAGAAACACAAGTCAATCAATAAATTAGCAGCGCAGATGAGTGCTATAGTATTTTTCTTTTCCATAAAAATGATATCAGTAAACAATCAAGAAATTTGAGAAAAAGCAGAGTTATTTTTCTAGGAAAAGAAAAGAAAATAACAGCTAGCTGCTCCCTATTCCTGTTCTTCTCCCAACCATGAAAAGCCAGTGACTAGGAGAAGAGACAGCACTGAGACACAATCAGAACCAACAGGAACTAAAATATAATAAAAGAACAAAGAACCAAATAAACCACCATTCTTAGGTGACATGCAGGACCTTATAACCGAAGTTGCACACACAAAAACCAAATCACAAGGAATCTACAAGAGAAAGAAAATAAACAGCAAGAGTCAACTTATATATTTAGATCTCTAATTTCACTGCAACTACTACATATGTTGCTGCACAGATCATTATCAGTTTCTCAAATCAAGCACTAGATGTTAACTTTCTAGTCAAGGTGACAACAAGATTGGTCGAATAGAATTTCTTGGAGAGAAGAATCCCAATCCTTCATTCCAGGGAGCAACAACAGCAAAGAAGCCAGCTATAGGGTTAATAGCTTGAGAGAGGGTAGGTATTGCCACTAGGTGTTCCCATGAGTGTTTCCCGGAACTAAATAGTAAGCACTGACAATTTGACTCAAAAACACACTTAGCAACACCCAAGGGCAATGCTGAAGTCACCCTGGTATATCTTGTTTGAGTTAAAAACAGACCAATTTCCAGCTATTAGTTGTCATCATTTGATTTGAGAAAATAGCCGAGCACACAAAATCTCAACAATCTAGCAGGAGGTCTAGAAGGCAAATCTATAGTGGACATGGATATAAAATTTAGTTCCTGCAAATTGAAGGAAAGGAGCAGGGCACCTCACATCACTAGATTGTTGGATTAGATCAAGTCTATGGATCACAGAACATCAGTTGCACTGATGATATGATTATAAAAGGGTTAATTGCTTCAAGCTGGTTCAACCAACTGAATCAACAACCTTATTACTGCATTCAATTGGAGGTTAGGAAAGTGAAGGGAGGGAACAACTGGATTGTTGGAGGGAAAATGTCAAATATCTTCGCATACGATAGATACAAGGGCCTCCCTCTCCTTCTCTATCCATTACCACCACTTGGCTAAATAAGCCATCACAAAATTGCTAACTTACCTCAACCGATCGATTTAACCGATGACGATGCCATGCATTCGCATTCATATTCAACTATTCATATATGTTTAGTATATCTTTTGTATCCATAACCGTTTAATATCTGGTCTGATCAATCCTTATCTGTTTGATATGAATCCAGGACTGTCCATACCCATATCTGTATCAGAAATATAAGAAAAATACTGATACAGACGAAGTCTGACCACTATCCAATTGCTGAATTGCATCTGATCCATTTTTCACCCCTAATGATAAAAGTAAACTGATATACAGGCAATCAACCAAACAAACAAATGTTTATATTATCACATTAATTGACAACGAAAAGATAACTACAAGTACAACTTAAGGTGCCTCAAGATCCTGAATTTTGACCAAATGTTTATATTATCACATTAAAAGCTAAAAGATCCTGCTTGTTTTGTTCTTAAAAACTACTCTAGTAAGAGAAGGAGCTCGACATGCAATAACTGAAGAACCAAATAAACAACAAAAATGGTAAAAAATAAACCTGAGCGGCACCACCGTTCCCCATGGTCGCGTCCATCGGCACAGCATACTCCAACGAATGGGGGAAGGCGGCGACCTCCATCCCCTCGTTCAGAGGCGCTGGCACGTAATGATGGTGCGTGGGGTCAACGCCGGGCGGAGGCGGCTGTTGGTAGGAGGTGGAGTAGTCGTAGTACTGGTGGGAGTAGGCGGGGGATTCGTACTGCGGTTGAGGGTAGGAGCCATAGTAGGCTTCGTAGGAATGGGAGGGATCGTAGACCTGCGAGTGGCCGTCGGATTGGGCGTATGGTTGCTGGTGGTGATGCAAATCCATGGCGATGGCTAAATTGGGAGAAAATACGGGAATTGTTGGCGAATTGGTGTCGCCTTGCGCAGGGTTTTGCGATTTTTGTTTCCTAGGTTGGAGTCGGGTCGGGTGGACTTACGGGTGTCAATGGTACCTTTTTAGCCGTTTACCCGACCCGTATCGTATTCGATAAGGTGGATATGGGTAAAAATTTTTTTTCGGTAACTTATCGGGTATGGATATGGGTAAGAATTTTTTTTCGTTAACCAAATAGGTATGGGTATGGATAATGACTATTTCGTACCCGTTACCCTATAGGGTAATTATAAAATCTAGAATTATACATAGTAGTGATGTGTTTTTGTTATTTAGTAGTGTATGTCTTTTGTTATAAGAAATATGTCAAACATATTATTTTTATTTACATGTTTTGTTATTTAGTTAAATAATTGAATTGTTCGAATAGATATTCGTGTTTTGAATTTTCTTGATTTATAAAAATAATTTAGTTGAAATTGATTGCATATTTATTTTATTTTTATTAGTAATGCAATTACATATATGTGAAATGAATGAATTTTTGATGTTCTATTTGTAAAATATAATAAAATTAATTATTATATTAGTATTATCCATTATTCACCCACTACCGTTTCGTTACCCGATAATATTAACGGGTAAGGGTAGGGTACGGTCAATTTTTAATGGATAAGGGTAGGGTATGGGTAAGATCAATTTTAATGGGTATGGGTATGAAAATACTTCCACCCGACCCGTACCGTACCCATTGACACCCCTAGGTGGACTCGAGTCCTGATTCTCTGAGGTAACTCAAATTTGAGATTGAATACGGACTGTCCGATCAGAATCTCAATCTGGTCAGAATGCACTCTACCTTCATCGTGCCAAATCAGATCGAGCGGTCGAAATCTAAACTCAAAATTCGAGTTACCTTAGATGATATGAATTGGTGGATTGCGTCCGGACTCCGGAGAGGTGAAATTGCCGTGGGCTCGACATCGGATGAAGTAATTAGCGGGTCCCAGATGTCAAATACGTAACGGCCCAATTGAAATTGGGGGATTGAGAGAGGGAGACGGGCTGATTTAGGCCTTAGTTAGCTTGATTTATTTAGGTTAATTGTTGGAATAAAGATTTATGGCAGGTTGAAATATTAGCCTACCCGGCTCTCCCTTGGTCTAATTATGGGCTAAAAATGATCACATAAGATTAATAAAATAACTCTTAACCGATCAGTAATACTTTTATAACAAATAATATTGTTACAAGAATGAGGTAATTGAGAACCAGTATTTGCTCTAGTGGTATAGGTGATTTCTTTGTAGGAGATTGCATGTTCGAAATTTGAATGGTAATTTCTTTGTAGATATTAAATAGTTGAGTGGCTTGATCTTCAATTTTTATTACAAAAAAATGAGACTATGAAAATGTACATATTACGGAGCAATTCGTGCTATGAATTCATATTTTCATTTTTACAATTTAAAAAAGTCAATCCGAAGAATAATATGATCTTCAGATGAAGATGTATTTGGAGTTTTAATTTCACATTTTTTTTAGAACTTTTACTATTTTTTTGAGATAGGTAGTGAAATGAAAATGTATTTGATGACAAAATTTTATCTATAATTTTTGAAAAATTTACTATTTTTTGAAATACGTAGAAAATCATTAGTTTCGGATGGTCTAGAATCTTCAAATAAGATGATTTTCAATTTATCTAAAATGTAATAAAAAATTTAAAAAAATGTAAAATTTGATCTCCAATTACATTTTCATATAAAAATCATATTGAACGGTTCAAATTGACTGTTTGAACTTTAAAATTAAAATATGGATACATTTTATGGACTTATCGAGGCATTGCAAAGTACCATAGTCTCACTCTTGTTACAATATAAATAATTCAATAATATCAGCAATATTTCTCATTAGACCCCGCATGTGAAATCATCATCATCAGTGTTTGCAGCAATATGCCTCCAAAACTATTTTGAGACCAGTTTCATGCCAAAATCGTTCCAGTGCTCTACTATGTGTGTGTGTGTGTGGAGAGAGAGAGAGAGCAAAGCAAGTGACAAAAAGAGATGCATGCAGCATGCCAACTACCTGCGCTTCTCTTTCAGTCCTGGTCCCAAAATTCATACCAATCTAACAACGAAAAAAAAGCACATCCCCATCTCACAAAAAGCTCAATTAATTTAATAAACAACCACAATGCAACCACCACCAGCCAAAATGCCATTTGTAAACGAAGGGTACAAGGCAAGAATCTATCTGGGCACAAAAGCGTTAGGAAAGAAAAAAAAGGTGCAAGTGACCAAATCTAAATGAGATGCATGCACGCTGAAAGACTAATTCAGATTCCCTGCTAGTCAATTTCTCATGTCTATTGCAAGAATCAAATGCAACGCAGTTTGTTCTTTTGTTAAGCAAGTGCATAGGTAATTAGCTTGGTCCCAAAAAATTGGCACTTGCTAATAATATTGTTTTGACTTCATATAACTAGCGAGTTATGTGAATTTATATTTTAACTTTATCGTTTGCGCACTGCGTGAAGTCAAAACAATAATGTCGACATCTTTACCCGGCTTGAGTCTTGTGATGAATAAGCATTTAATATATCATATTTCATGCCTCGTCAATATGCTTATTGGTATATCTGGCTTCTATTTTGAAGTATAAAGCGATGGGGTTGCTCTCTATGATAAATTGTATTGGTAATTTGGTATATGACAGACGATATCAGAGAAAAATAAACAGAAATAATTTGGTCAACATTCAAATTGCAACAAACCCATTAATTCAACCACTCAGGTAACTTTTCAAGCCTGCTGTATAAATTATTCGTAAAAGCCTCATTCCACAACAAATTAAGAAAAGCCTTTTTCTTCTACCATGCATTAGGCAAGAAATTAATGTATTGACTATTGACCCCCAAATCCCAATGCAACAAAACAACTCATCAAGTAAAATACTTTGCTGTTCCAAGCCTTTTTGTTTTGTTCATAAAAATGGTATACCAAGAAAGCTAGACTTGGTTTATTTAATTATTTATATTTACAAGTACTTTTATTTTTTTAAAGTTCATTTTCAACTGACAAACTTCATTAAATAAAATTAAGTTCAGTGTAATAATCTAAACAACTGGAGTTCTCCTTTTGACTCATATACTGGAGATAATCGGCACAAGAGAAGATTCGTTTTGTTTTATATAAATAATAACAGCTCTCTGTCAGTTTGTTTTCATTTACAGCAAAATCGTTATTTTAACTTTTGTACAGCACAGCTTTGTAATTCGCCTATTAATAGGCTGTAATACCTTCTTCTCATATCAATACAAAATATAGAGATTCAAATCTCATATCTTCTCTTTTATTTCTTTAGCAACTAAACACAAAATGAATATAATACAGTAAATTGTTTACAGTGCAAAGAAGAAAAGAAATTAAATATAAGTCCAAATTATTTTCATTTAATTGAGTTAGCCTAGCGTTTTGTTGGCTCACCAGGAGAGCTTGGTGAGTTTAACTCTAAATTTTATTGGATTGAATTCCACGATAAATCAAAATTATTGAAACCGATCTATTTAACGAGTGATGTGCGTGTATACAAAATTTTGAAATTTTCGAATTTATTTAGTACAAAGTCAATTGGTCAAAAAATGATGGTGTATAAGTTATTTTAATTCATCTATTTTCCATCATTTGTTGACCATTTTTATTTTGTACTAAATGAATTCAAAAATTTTACATGTACATGTATCAGTTGTGAAGTAAATCAGTTTCAACTGTTTTGATTCGTCATTTAAAGTCAATCTGATAAATTTGAAAGTTAAAACTCACTAATAATTTCTCTTGGTGAGCATAACAAGTGCTAGGCTAACTCCATTTAATTAACAAAAGACCATCCATCTAATAACACTCGGAGCCTCATGGTCCAAAATATATATATAAAAGAAAGAAACATACTTGAGTGAGGCTACGGTGCTATGCATAGCACGGATTGAGCCGTGCTACGGCTCAATATTTGAGTTTTCAAAATCCTAACGGTCGATCCGAACCGTTCAACATGATTATAAAATGAATATTTACTTGCAAACCAAATTTTACATTTTTTCGAATTTTTTTACTATTTTTTTAGATAGGTAGAAAATCACTGTTTTCGGATGGTCCAGAATTTTCAGATCAAGTGATTTTTTACCTATCTAAAAAAAAGTGAAAAAATTTGAAAAATGTAAAATTTGATTTGCAAGTACATATTCAGTTTATAATCATGTTGAACGGTTCGGATCGACCGTTAGGATTTTGAAAACTCAAATATTGAGCCGTAGCACGGACCAAACCGTGCTATGCATAGTACCGTAGCCTCACTCAACATACTTTTAGTCTTTTAGTCATTTGAGAAAAATAATTCAACGATGTCTTTCCTTCAATAGCACCCACACAAATAAATTACCAAGGACAAAATAATGTAACCGAAAAAAAAATGCAAATGACTAAATTGACAATAAATTATGATTTCTGTTTATTTGTCAACTATAATCGGTGCATATTTATTTTCTCTCTTTTTTTAGAAGCGCAACTTATACTGGAAAATTGTAGCTAATGTTGTGTAGCTTAGTGCCTTTCATATGTGCATAATGTTGTAGCTAATTTGTCATATTTAATGTTGCCAAAAGTTGCTAATAAGAAATATTCTGGAAAATTTATTATGGCCAGTAGAAACCGACCTTCTTATATACATGCATTGTTTTAAAACTTTGCCCCGGTAAAAAAATGAATGGAAAAAAAAATATGTGACCAACTTCGGTCAAAGCAAAATGCAAGGATCAAAATGGAAAATTTATAATTTCATTGTGTCAAAATGCATAATTCGTGAGATAAAAAGGGTGCACTTTATCAATGTGGTTTTTTAGCTAAAGCTCTAAAATTGCTAATGCAATGTAAAAATGATACCAGTTAACCAGTATTTATCAATCGAGAGCTGGACTCATTTAAAGGCATGTTCGGCACCTCATGTATCCATCCATGGATTTCAACGGAAAAAAAGCAACTTATAGGTATCTTTACGGGTCCGGATCCCATAAATAACCCAATCTTTGAGTTTTGAATCGAGACCGTCCGATTCGAATTCATCGCTCGAGATCGTCTCGAAATTCGAATTCATCGTCGGGATATGTACGCTCACTTCGGAAATGGATTTTCGCAGATTCGAATCGGACGGTCTCAATTCAAAACTTAAAGATTGAGTTACTTCACTGAATCTGAATTCGTATCTTTACACTGCTCACAAGTATTTTTCCCCAAAAAATTTCCCAAGAGAGTGATATTTCTCTTCCAACAGTTAAAATTTTTGGAAAAAATAAAATTGAGTTCAAGCTCGGTTTTTATTTTCCAACTGGCGGAGTTTGCAGTCAGTTGTTGTTCTATCAATCTTCTAATTATGATGTTTGACTAATTTGCAAAACGTACAATAATTGTATTTAATGATTTCTTTGTATGAGTGAGTTTGCAGTTCAAAAACATTATAATTGTAAGATTAAGTTTGTAGAATCAAGAAAATTAACAAGACTTTACAAAGAAAATTATAAATTGTAACATCAAATAGAGAAGTAAAGTAAATTTGAGATTGTCGATTTTTGGAACTATCCGGTAAGGAAGCAAACCGTTCAGTACGGAATGTATTGAATGGTACCGGACGGATAAAGAAGCGTTTCAGTACGGAATAATTATTCTGGTTAGCAATCGTTCAGAACGGAATGTTCCGTACGTACCATCCAAGGACTCTCCATATTGTCTCCGTTCCGAACGAATGCTAACCGTACTGTACGCTATTCAAGTTACACAGAATTGGGATGAAATATACTATCCGTTATGTACGGACACTTGTACTTTTTTCTCTCATTTTTATCTCGATCACTAATTGACTATCCTCCCGCTATGTCATGATAGGACGACTTACCTCGGTTGCTATTGTTCATCATTTTAGCCCCTTCAAATATCGGCATTTTCGCCTCAAAAATCGCATTATCTTTCTCTCTGTCCCTTCCTCCCTTTCTCTTTTATGAGTTGAGTGAATTGTGAGAGGTAAAGAGAGAAAGATGGATATTTTATAGGGTGTAAAACAGCAAAAAAAAAAAAAGTTAAGGGTACCGACCATTTAATGACCGGTAAAATAAACAAGGTAATGGCTGGTAAAATAAACAAGATACCGGACATTTAATGATCGGTATTTAAATAAATAGGGTATGAGTCAGAAAATAGCCGGTATGGATATTTTTATAAATACTCAGGAGATCTGAGTATATTAATTAATTTATATTAAGCTTTGGATATTAATCAAAATGTCGGCCAGTTGTCGAACAGACTCCAATACATGTTAATTAATCTAGGCCAGTGAGTTGTCAACCTAAAAGTAAACAAATGTATAAATTTTGCTCAACGACCAACTCGATCCTACTTGGCTGACGTGTCAATTTATTAATCAGCCTTCTTGGCTGACTACTCTTTATTTTTTGCTTAATTAAAAGAAAGTTTTGAGGGAGGCTGTCAAAGGATGACTGACTATTCTTAGTCAATTGGATCCCAACATGACTTGTTATTTTTTATTAAGCCAAAAAATAAACAATGAAAGTTTAACTATTTTTCTTTTTAGCGAACGAAATTATTATCAGGAAAAAAAAATTACTATGCTAACTAGGGGTGAAAACGGAGTGGATAGTGGTAAAATCATATTTATATTTCTTTTTAATTTTCTGGATATGAATATGGTTACGGATTGAATATCAGACGGATATGCATACGAATATGAATCGGATCGATATTCATATTTCTTTTTAATTTTCCGGATATGGATACGCTTACAGATTGAATATCAAACGGATATGGATACGAATATGGATCGGATTGGATATTTATTATAAAATTATTAAATAATACTAAATTTCATAATATTTATTTAATTATAATGGTGAATAACATATTTTTTTATAATATGAATTAAAATATACGATATATATCTACATGAATATTGAAATATTAAATATTCACATATAATTTTTCTAATACAAATCAAATACTGGATATTATCTATACCGTTTTCATTCTAAAAATACATATGGGATATTATCTTATACCGTTTTGGTTCTAAATGGTAAGTTGCAAACAAGCAAGGGGAGAATTTTTTGGAATGTTCTTGTGAGGTCCTTAATTATTTGTCTCGATCCTCTGTAGTAGAGATATGAACCATGTGCACTGTGCCAAGTTACCGACAAATGGGATCCAGACAGGCAGTCACTAATTAATTTATTTTCTGAGACTACTTGTTATTGTGAAATTTCATTGTCAATAACTCGCCATATATCGTTGGTTGCTTTCATGTCATAGAGGATCCGATTTCATAGAGAGTGGCCTCTATCAGTGGTTGTATTGATTGGTGGACTGTACTTTTCTAAAATGAAATTTCCGTTAGGCAAAGATCTCGTGCAACAATTATGACACACACAATATATGCATGGCTGATATTCCGACATCTTTAGAGTTATCATTTGTTCTATAAAAAAAAAAATCATTTAAGCAATTTTGAATCTACTACGGCCGCATATTACTAGTGCGGTCTCAAATAAGAGAGCCTGCACAGACATTCTGCGGCCCCTCCTTTAGTCTTTTTGAACGGAGCATTTCATCCGCAGAAACCGTTCAAATTGATTTATGTCCCTTTTGACCCTTTGACCCTTTTTGAAACGTTCAAATACGTTTCTGCATGATTCTCAACCGTTCAAATACGTTCAAGTCAAAGGGATTGCCAAAAAACAAAAAGAGGGGCCGCAGAACGCTTGTGCGGTCTCCCCTATTTAGAGCTGCACCGGTGTTCTGCGGCCGTGGTAGATCCAGAATTGTTCAAAAACCGTAATTTTTTTTTTTTTTTTGAGATAATTGTAACTTTAAAAGTTTCGGGCTGATATTTATTATCTCTAAGAGGAAATATTTTTTTTTCGAAGTGTGTGGGACTGTGGGTCTCGGATTGAAGCCGACATTTTTATTAATATCCAAAGTTTAAACAAATTATTAATTATGCCCAGAATCGGACTCAATATCGAAAAATGCCCAAGCCGGCTAGAAAATGGCCGGCTTACTCCCCCCCTAAGCCGGCCATTTTCTGGCCAGCTTACTCTTTTCTTTTTTTTTTTAACCCACATTTCACTCTATATATACCCCCTTTTTCTCTCTCCTCCTTACAACTCTCTCATCTCACAACCGGATTTGAGCTCTTCTTTGAGGTAATTTTTTTTTTACTAATTTAATTTTTAATTTATTTATTTTAGGGTTTAGGGTATATTGTTGTAATTTAGTGAAGTGGACCAATATTTAGTGTATTTTGGTCATTTTGACCATAATTAAGCTGATTAAACGTAATTTTACTGAAATTAGCATATTTGACCAATATTTAGAGTTTTTTGGCCTTTTTTACCATAATTAGGCTAATTAAGCGTAATTTAGTATAATTAGCACAGATGACCAATATTTAGGGTATTTTGGCATTTTTTACCATAATTAGGCTAATTAAGCGTAATTTTACCGAAATTAGCACATTTGACCAATATTTAGGATTTTTTGGCATTTTTTACCATAATTAGGTTAATTAAGCGTAACTTTACCGAAATTAGCACATTTGACCAATATTTTGGCTATTTTAGCTTTTTTTACCATAATTATGCTAATTAAGCGTAATTTAGTGTAATTAGCACAGATGACCAAAATTTAGGGATTTTGGCCTTTTTTACCATAATTAGGCTCATTAAGCGTAATTTAGTGTAATTAGCACAGATGACCAATATTTAGGGTTTTTTGGCATTTTTTACCATAATTAGGCTAATTAAGCGTAATTTTACCGAAATTAGCACATTTGACCAATATTTAGGGTATTTTGGCCTTTTTTACCATAATTAGGCTAATTAAGCGTAATTTAGTATAATTAGCACAGATGACCAAAATTTAGAGATTTTGGCCTTTTTTACCATAATTAGGCTCATTAAGCGTAATTTAGTGTAATTAGCACAGATGACCAATATTTAGGGTTTTTTAGCATTTTTTACCATAATTAGGCTAATTAAGCGTAATTTTACCGAAATTAGCACATTTGACCAATATTTAGGGTATTTTGGCCTTTTTTACCATAATTAGGCTAATTAAGCGTAATTTAGTGTAATTAGCACAGATGACAAAAATTTAGGGATTTTGGCCTTTTTTATCATAATTAGGCTCATTAAGCGTAATTTAGTGTAATTAGCACAGATGACCAATATTTAGGGTATTTTGGCCTTTTTTACCATAATTATGCTGATTAAGCGTAATTTCACCGAAATTAGGTTATTTTAGACATCAGGATGCCTAGAGCACGGTCTACCCCGCTTCCAGTAGTGGACGAGCCGATCAGTACCAGCAGCATAGAGCAC
Organism: Carex parvula; assembly: GCA_025461045.1. Classification (NCBI taxonomy): domain Eukaryota; kingdom Viridiplantae; phylum Streptophyta; class Magnoliopsida; order Poales; family Cyperaceae; genus Carex; species Carex parvula. Next base: position 90,675 of record JAJGRW010001954.1, read on the forward strand.
ATCAGTCCTCTCCTTTGGATTCCCCACAGCGAGCACCGAGTCTCACTGGCTTCTCGTGAGGTACGTTCTTTTTCTTATATTTTCTTTAAATTTTATTGGGTTTAAATTTTATTATGTTATCACCATGCGGATTACCTTTTTCAACGCAGGACATGAATCTTCTAGATGTGAAGTTGCGGTGCGTTCACATGAAGTGGTACGATGTGATGGAGCCGTACCTCGTCAACCTGGGTCTCTATCAGGTTGTGGACATTGTGCGGACTGAGAGAAGCATCATCAATGCATCTCTCATCGCTGGACTGGTGGAGCGATGGCGTCCCGAGACGCACACGTTTCACATGCCATTCGGAGAGATGACAGTGACTCTCCAGGATGTGAGTGCTCTTTGGGGTTTGCCTATCCGTGGCACACCCGTCGGCGGCGTCTCTGACAGCACCAGATTCGTAGGTTATGTGGAGGAGTTGTTGGGAGCTGAGCCTTCCTATATCATTGGGGACCATGGGAGGTCGAAGTTCCATTTGCGGATGACGAGGTTACGGCAGCACTTCAGCGCATGTCTCTCGGCAGATTCCACCGAGCTGGAGATTCAGAGGTAAATTTTATAACTTGTTTCTACTAATTAATTTATAATACGATGATTCTATTAGAATTTTTATATGTTTTGTATTGCAGATATACACGGGGCTACGTGATGGACCTTTTTGGTTCTGTCATGTTTTCTGATTCCAGCGGCGATCAGATGCCGATGATGTATCTCCCGTTGCTGATGGACCTTGAGCGGCCGTCGCCGTACAACTGGGGTGGAGCTGTCCTGGCGTATCTGTACTCCCACCTGTGTCGTAGTAGTGAGGTAAGTCACCAACTCTTATTTTAGTGTAAATTATTTAATCAATCAATCCATCAAAATACACTGACGTGTAATGTTCTTGAAAATGCAGCCGAAAGCGAAGCAGATGTACGGGTCGGTACTCCTGCTTCAGCACTGCTCGTGGTCACGGCTACCGGTGGGCCGTCCTATCCCCAATTAGGCGCCAGATTGGGGAGAGCCAGATGTGTTTAGATGCTCGGCATACGCCAAGAAGTGGTATGGTTTCCACCACTACTTGGATCGGACCCACGATGCTACCGTTGAGATCAGGCCAGTCCGGTCAGAGCTTCAGAGTTTGCCTGAGGCTCTTGTTGAGTGGACGTCGTACGATCAGTTGTACGCGGAGTACCTCTTGCCGGGCAGTGTCGGTGACGAGCAGAAGCGGGCGATGTGGTTCTATCGAGGTCCACTCATACACTTCTGGACAGTGGAGCACCACTATCTAGATCGGGTGCTCCGCCAGTTTGGTCGAGCGGCGTTGATTCCCGCAGACCCATCTTTGCCGCGTTCCACGCACAGAGACCTGCACATGTAAGTCGTAGTCTATTGTATTTATTGTTAAATACATCATATTACTTGATAGCTTTGTATTGCAACTAACGTCTTCCTTACAGCGTAAACCACCGAGGGCGACTGGATAAGGACTGGAGCACCCATTTCGATCCATACTACAGGACAGCCCAGGATCCTCAGTATCTGGACTTCTATCACGAGCCAGATGTGATTCAGCAGACCCAGAGGGATCCACAGTTGAGGTACGATGTTTGGTACATGCAGGTCTGCATGGCGAGTGTCTATCTACAGGGTGATTACGGTGCCCATCTCCGCAACAGGATCAAAACCGATGATGGTTACCATCCCAACGGCCGTGCATGGGCTCGCCAAGTAAAGCACCTAAAACCACATAGTTTTGGTCTAACTTAGTAGTTCATCAAGGTTTAATCTGACATGCCAAATATTTTTCAGCTTCTGGCCGCGATCAAGGAGTGCGGGCATGGGATCGCCATGCTGGGAAAGAAAAACTGGAGACGGCTTGGGTACCGCACCCTTAAGAAGAATGCGAATGTGGTTGAGGATGTCGGGCACGGTGGAAAGATCATCGGTATGCTGCGAGACGCTGGAGAGAACATCAACTGGCGTGAGATAAATCCGCAGGAGCCCAACCCGAGCCCGGTTTTGCTAGATGATATGCCATTTTCCCCCGATTCACATCCAGAGTGGGACTACCATCGTTGGGTATTGTCCAGCATTGGGTGGACGGCATGGTACGACGAGCATGGACGTCCGGTGCAGCCTCATGTATGTCATACTTCAGTATCTGTCAGGTTTTAATAAATTTCTTCATTCAGATCAAATTTAATAATTTATGTGTATGATTGCAAGGTCCAGCAGAGATGCCACCACAGCCACCACCTGCGGAGACCGATACTTCTGAGTACGAGTCCCTCTCGTGCAGTCTCCAGGAGTTCGGGGTATTCGATGAGGATTTCATTACGGCACCGGCATGGTCCCGATATGGCACAGAGATGCCGCATGATGGAGAGGCTAGTGGTAGTGGGTCTCATACTCAGCCTGCATTTAGGACTGAGTTCGCCGCATCTATCTTCAGTACACCTCCGCCAGTACCGCCAGTCTCCACAGGCGATGACAGATGGGATACCGCCGAGCAGATACTCAGGTCTGCCGATGCCCCAGATGAGCCCGAGAGAGAGGGAGCCTGACCGCGCTGGCACCGGGCGAACGCCGGAGTACCGCCTCAGCGATATTCCCCCTCTCCGTTTTAGTTGTATTTTTACTAGTTTTGTACTATTTATATTTGGTATACTATTTATGTTTGGTATATTTGGATTATAAGATATTTCGGTTCTTGTGTTTGTGTGCTTTTATGGTACTATTTTTATATTTTATAGATCAAAATAAATTATCATGATAATGCTAAACAGAAAATATTACTACATTAAAATAGTAGCACAATATAAAAAATAAACAGAAAATATGTTAAACAGCAAAAATAAACTCATCAAAATTAAACCGACATTTTTATTAATATCCAAAGTTGAATTAAAAAATTTGCAGGTTAAAAAAAAAAAAAAAAAGAGTAAGCCGGCCAGAAAATGGCCGGCTTAGGGGGGAGTAAGCCGGCCATTTTCTGGCCGGCTTGGGCATTTTTCGATATTGAGTCCGATTCTGGGCATAATTAATAATTTGTATTAAACTTTGGATATTAATAAAAATGTCGGGGATTGAAGCTCAGGTTATATTACACATTGAAAATAATTTTATATGCATTTAATGGGGTAACGAATATTACTAAAAAGATCATTTATTAAATCATAGTAACAAATTTAGAAATAAATTCGGTGATGTCTAATCTGAGAGACGAGAATAATACGAGAATATTCTATAGCACAAATGGTGATACTTATAGAGGAAATAAAACATAAAAAAGAATTGTGTTAGAGTTCAAGACTAATACACATATAAATTACGTATTAATTATTTATAAAATTTGTTAGATCACAATAAAACTATTAGACAAATATTATGGAAAAATATGTCTAATTGAATATATATATATATATATATATATATATATATATATATATATATATATATATATTTATATATGGACAACTTTATACTGTACATTAGATAATAGATAACAATTATATTATTTTTTCATATTCAGTTTCGAACAATACCCCTCGGAATAAGTCAAATGCATATTCCCAGCATATATAGGAATATGAATTAGCTGTGCGTATTCGATATGACAAATTATGTAAAATGTTGGTCACATATTCCCCGAGACAATTATGTAAAAAGTTATAAACAAACAAAACCTCACCTCTCAAGGCGAAATTGAACTTGGGTTTAATCACTCGTACGGGGGCATCACTGTGTAGTATCTTACATTTAGTGGCGAAGTCAGAATTTGAATCAGGGGTAAGCAAAAATTGGATATGGGTTTCTTTTTTTTAAACGGGTTTTGGTTCGAATTGGCTCCATAACTCCCTTCTCACCTCTGCCCGAGCCGCCTACTGAATTACATCTCTACCTATCAAATCGGTTGTAATTATGGTTCTGAAAATCAGAATCGGAATCGGAATCGGAATCAGAATCGGCTTGTAGATCATGGAATTGAAATCGGATGAATCAGACAGAATCGGCCGAGTCAACTCGGAAACTCGGTTTTTTTCAAAAGAAGCTTACTTTGTATTAAAAATACAGGGAAAAATTGTAAAATAATAATTAGTTCTTAAGTGATGTTAAGATAAAAAATTACACTTTTATAATCCACTAATAATAAATATAATACAAACATTCAAAATCAATATATAGTCACACTTAATTTCCAAATATAATAGAATAATATTAAATATTAATTAAAATATTATGTGCTTAATCGAAAATAAAATATTACGTACTTAATTAAAAACAACTTAAAATACATATTAATAAATGAGTGAGGCTACGGTGCTATGCATAGCACGGATTGAGCCGTGCTACGGTTCAATATTTGAATTTTTAAATTCTAACGGTCGATCCGAACCGTTCAACATGATTATAAAATGAATATGTATTTGCAAACTAAATTTTTTTCATTTTTTCGAATTTTTGAACTATTTTTTTCGATAGGTAGAAAATTACTGTTTTTGGATGGTCCATAATTTTCAGATCAAGTGATTTTCTACCTATCTAAAAAAATAGTAAAAAAATTCGAAAAAATGTAAAATTTGTGTTGCAAGTACATATTCATTTATAATCATGTTGAACGGTTCGGATCGACTGTTAGGATTTTGAAAATTCAAATATTGAGTCGTAGCATGAATCAAACCGTGCTATGCATAGTACCGTAGCCTCACTCTTAATAAATTATATTTCCAAAGCCGGTACAATCTAATGATTCTTAACCCATATCAAATAGAAATTTTATTTGACACAGTACATCGCGTCTCTTTAGTAAATAATATGGACATGGTGTTAATACCCTCAAAATAAAACAGTAGACCATATGTAAACCATGTCTATTTAAAGTTTTTAATGCCTTGATCTCCTTCTTTGAGCCGACATTTTTATTAATATCCAAAGTTTAATACAAATTATTATTTATGTCCAGATTGCCAGTCAATTTTGAAAAGGTTCCTTACTCGTTTTTTTTTTTTTTTAGAGACACTATGAAAAGTAAAATAATGAAATTCAACACTAAAAATTTGAATTTTTCTGTTTAAGTTATTTGTTAGATTACTTCTTTTGATATATAATTAGCATATACTAAAATATGCTAAATTACTTGAAATTATATTGAATTACACTATATTAATTTAAATTACACTAAATTACATTACATTATGTTAAATTACGGTAAATTACGCTAAATTACATATGAATAGGGACGATATCTTCACTGAAAAAGCAAAAAACGACGGCGAAACTTCAAACAGTCATAAAACGGCGCTCGAGTGTCCGATTTCAGCAAATGACCACTTTTCGGAAAGCTTGTGAAAATGCACATGCGTCCATGTTTGCTATGCTAGATTTTGAAATTCAGAATCGCCAAAAAACTAAGGGAAGAGCCTCAAAACTTGAGTTGAAGTTTCCGATTAAGATTTTCATTTCTATTATTCAATCCAAGTAGCTCAGTAAATTAGTTACATAATGAACTTATAGAATACCAATTTTTACTATTTTTGGAATTTTTTTACTATTTTTTATGATTCATGAAAGATGGCACAGAATCAGTCAACATAATTTAGCGTAGTTGAGTGTAATTAGCGAAGTTATTGTAATTTAGCGTAATTTAGTATAATTCAACATAATTTATTGTAATATAGTGTAATTCAACATAATTTCAAGTAATCTAGTGTATTTTAGTATAAATATGCTAATTATAAATCAAAAGAAGTAATCTAACAAAAATTTAAACACAAAATTCAAATTTTCATGAAGATTTCATTATTTTGCTCTTCATAGTGTCTTAAAAGAAAAAACAGTAAGCCGGCTAGAAAATGACCGGCTTAGGGGGGGTCGGCCAGAAAACGAGTAAGCCGGCCATTTTTTGACCGGCTTGGATATTTTTCAAAATTGGCTGACAATTTGGACATAAATATTAATTTGTATTAAACTTTGGATATTAATAAAAATGTCGGTTCTTTGAGTCGCATCCCTTTTCCGCCCCAAATTCTTTTAACTGTCCATTCAAAAATACAAAATTGAGCCTATTGAACTACCGAAACTGTGTAATTTTGCTTTAGATGCAAGAGATTGATTGTAAATTTGGGTCCACTCAACCTAATTTGGCTAGCGGGTGAGATTTTAGTGTGGGGCTCCGCTCTGGACTAGAACTGAGTGGAGTAGCGGGTTAGAGGTAGGCAAACCCGTTTTATAACCGGATCTAAAAAAAAAAAATTTCCAGAGATTGGCAAGTGCCTACCTGTGTCAAAGTGGAGAACATAATATTTGAATTTAACGTATTTGATATATAGACACGCACACACGTACACACACCTAACTATAAAGTCAGTACAAACTAACAAATGCGTCCATGATTATGAACGAATTTTGATATTTCATCTCATACCCAATTTTTTTTTTTTGACTGCATATGAGAAAAAGTAGGCCGGGTTGATTTCACATATTACGAAAGATTTGACTTAAATAATAATTTTTCTATTATTAAAAAATTGATTTATTTTAAAGGAGATACAAAAAGATACAAACATAGTAAGTTGAATTAGCTTAACTTGTGTACAATAGTGTCAACATTGCCTTAGTGAATTGCCTTTTTATTACATTATATATAAAGTTCAATTTTTGTGCAAGCAAGGAGGAAGGGGGTTTGTTCCTAACAAAAATCTTTTCTATTTGATGACAAAGGGATGGAGTTTGGTCAACTGGTGTGTGATGTGTAAGAGAGACAGGGAATCGGTAGCCCACCTCTTCGGTACTTGCCCATCACGGTAATTTTATATGCTAAAGTGACAAGGGAAATGGGGATTACAAGAACGGTGCTTAGACCCGATGTGGTAATCAGTAAGCAAGGTGACCCAAGAGAAAAGGCACTACTAGTTATAACGCAGTTCGTGACTTGAAGAGAAAGATGCAGACGAATTTTCACAGAGGAGACCAAAGAGGTTGACGAACTCGCGTTGGAGATAAAGGAGCAGTGGAATTAGACAGATGCTGCGAGAAGGAGATCATGAACGAACTAGACTGAATACTCTGACATTTTACTTCTTCTTACTTTCTAATTTTTCCTTTCCTTGCTTCGGCAGTTCTCTTTCATTTTTCTTTTTCGTTTAGTTTATTGTGTTTACGTTTTTAGCTTTTACTACTTTGCGCTCAACTGTTTTGAGCAAATTGTAATTTCTCCTTTTGGTACAAGACTTTTGTATCATTTTTAACGAATCAAACGAGGGCACGACTCTTGTTTCTTCCTCAAAAAAAAATCTTTTCTATTTGTCTCTATATTTTCACAAGCACTGATAAAGCAACGAAAAACATAAAAAATAATATGGTTAAAAATGGTAACTATCTACCATTTATGGTGTGAAATGTGCAAAACTACTTTCGAAAAAAATTGACCAGGATGTTTGTTCACGACATGAAGAGCCAGTTGAAAGGAATCATAGAAGATCTGGAGTTGTATTCTACGACTACAAGCCACCGCTCTTTTCTCCTCTCAAATATTCCATGCATCTTCCTTTTAAGTTTTATCACAGGAAAGAAATCCATGTATTGGACACCGGCCTACCATTTAAAACCTGGACAAGGAATATCTATTCCGTCAAACTGGGCTCCACCGCTCCAGCAGCACAAAAGTACCTAAAATTGCGGTAGAGCGGCTTATCATGCCCCACCTGTCAGTGAGAAGGCGCACCAATCGAAACTCTCCAGCTAATTAGCTAAGCCAGTTTTTGATTTGAGTAATGTGGCCTAACTTACATCTTCTTTTAATATATTTTAGTGATTTTGTTTTCTCCGTGCTCCCGTCGTGTTTTGTTTTTGACTTGATATTTGGAAGGATCTTAAAAAAAATTGCGTACGACACTTCCTAATCTAATTTGTGTTCATGAATTTTTATAATACTAATGGCTACCTCTAAAAACACATATCTATTTCAACATAAATGCAAATTTGCAATAATTTATATTAATTTTTTTTATATAAATAAAAATAATATGATTAAAAATTCTACAAAAACATTAAAAATTCATGAACACAAATTAAAGTTTTATCGTATTTTGCGTTTAGAAAGAACAAAATACACAAATAAAAAATATAATTTATATTAATTTTTTATAACTACAAAACATTAAAAATTCTTTCTTTTTTCAAAAAATAATTAATATTGAAAAGTTTTTAATACTACTGTTAATCTTCAGCTAAACATTATTAAAGCTTTTGGTTTTTTTTTTGGTGCTACTAATTTATATTTATTTTACTAATTCATTTATTTTTAAATATGAGAAGAAGTAAACTGAGAGGAAAATCACTGTTAAATGTACTGTAAAAACATTTAAGAATTGCATCTATTATAACGTAGATGGTCTGTTATCCCGATACATCGTATATGGTTCCGTATCATATTGTCGTATTGATACTTGTATCGTTGTATCTGTATATATATTGCCATATCTATATTGTATCTGATATAATATACGTATTTGTATGACTGTATCTGTATATATATTGCCATATATGTATTGTATCCGATACAAATATACGTATTTGTATGACTGTATCCATACAACATAGCAGTGATGGCATACACAATTTGTAGAAAATGGCGATTATATTTTGGACGGCAGTAAATCAATGAAAAATTAAAAATGAAAGCATGTTTGAATAATTGAATTAGAGGAGTGAGTTGATTAGTCTACATATGCAGCTGAAAAAAATATGTAGCAGGGTACTTCGTCTCTCCACTCAAAAAAAAAAAAAAAAAAACTTCGCCTGAGATCACGTGACGGGCCCACCGTAGCCCTGATAAATATGCTCTCCATTTAATTGTCTTAGAAGACGACCATTCCAAAGTGTAACCTGGTCAGTAGACTGACCGGACGAGTTTTGTCAGGTTTGAAGAGTTGAGCTGACCGAGTACGAAAAACTGTACGGTATCTCTGGGGGTGTTGGTTTTTACACAGTGCAACACTTTTTATAGTTGTTGGTTATATTAAATTTTTATGAACTTTTTGTTTTGTTGTGATATAATTAAAAATCATTAGTATTTCATTTTGAGATGTTTTTTTACACATTCTCAACACTGATAGTGATATGCGTATTAATGTATGTATAATAAGGGAGTTTTTTATAAACCATAATTAAAAAAAATAATTTTAGGAAACCAACTTGATTATTTTTGTTTTTATAAAAACCATAAGAACCGAAATGCCATTTCGGTCCGTTTTTTTTTTCCAGACTGAAATGGCATTTTGGTCCGTATTGGTTTCACAAATTTTCAAAAAGGCGGTCACAGAAAATCCGAAAAAGACTCCGGACCGAAATGTCATTTCGGTCCCAATTTATTTATTTTGTATTTTTAGGATTTGTTTAATAAATAGCATTATTGTAAATTTAGTTAAGAAAACATTTACATTAACAAAGATGTGTAATTCTTACTCTCTAGGTTGTGCCAAAAAAATTGAAAATGAAATAGAGTAAATTCAAATTTCATCTAATTATCTTTATGGGAGATAAAAAAAAATGATCCGGCTAAAAAGACATATTTAATTGTCTTTCGGTTTCAAATTCAATTTGACCTACATCCGATATGATGTATGATATACAAGTGAGAAATCCAACATTATGCAAATCCTAAAAAAAAAAAAAGTTGGGACTGAAATGCTATTTCGGTCCAGGCTTAAAAAACACTGAACCGATGGCATTTCGGTCCCAGGGTATTACACCAAAGGTTACACGGCAAACTGTGAAACCAACAGAGACCAAATTGCCATTTCGGTCCTAAAAAAAAAAAACTACCTAACCGAAATAGCAATTCGGTTCTTATGTTTTTTGTAAAAAAAAAAATAATCACGTTGGTTTGATAAAAATATTTTTCTAATTATGGTTTATAAAAAAAAATTCTATAAAAAGAGTTCTCATGACGCTGAAGAATTTAATTATTAAAATGATATGGGAGTCCGTATGCTCAAAGAAAATTGATGAATTCATGGTTCCGATTCGAAATTTTAATCCATTTAATTTGAAATGGTGGGGCTGTTTACTGTTTACAAACCAGAGAATGTTTTCAGGGATCCTTAATTCAGACCATCCATGAATAATCTAAACCGTAGTGTCAAAATAGGAAGGTCTAAAATTCTAAACAATTCCTAGTCATCAAAGGTAAAAAACAATCAAGCAGATTGGGCCCCTTAAATGAATGGAGAAAAACGGTGTTCCAGTACTGGAGACTGGAGAGAAATCAATCGACTGGCGCGCAGATTACGTTTTGACTGGACCCATCCAGCTACTTCCTAAATGACCCAACGCCTAAGCGGGTAGTTAACACGGAGACGAGGTAAATTTCGGACAACCAGCGAAACAAACCATCAAATTCAACACACATTTACATTTGGTACAGTAATTCACCATTAGCTAAAATAAGTAAATAATCAAAGGAAAAAAAAAAAAGTCCAAAACAAGCCAAAGATGCTGAGACGTGGAAGCTTGATTGGGAAGCATCTCATGCTCAGTAGCCTCTGTTTTCCAAAAAGCAGCCGAAGATAGCGAGGCTTTGCTATTCTGAATTATATATTATTCTCCAGTAATATCCTAACTGGACAGTCCTTTACGTCAGGTGATAATAATAAGAATAAGACAGGATCTCTACCGGATATACAGAACTGGAGATGACTGAATCAACTTCTGGAAAGAGAAAAAGCTTCAAGGACAAAAGTACAAGCAACAGCGGAGTATTAAATAATAACAAAACTAACAACTATGAACAGAGCAGAGCGGCTGATATGATCGACACTCACATGATCTCATCTCCGTTGTAATTAATTACGAATGCAATAATAATGCATATAAATGTCAAGGAGTATTAAAGAAATTGCTGTAAGGTCAAGCAGGAGACGAGACGGCAGAGAAAGTTGGTAAACAGCTGGACTGGAAGCTTCAAACAGAACATAAAGCAGAAATTGAGCTTAAAAATCATTTCAAAATAAAAAAAGAAAGAAAGAAAGAAATGCAATTCAATAATTCTTGCACTGAACCGAGCTTATGACTTTTGCTCGGAAGTTGGGAAGCAACTGTAACTCGAGTTACAGTAGTTTAACCAAATGCAAAGAGGAAGCAGGAGCTCCACTACTGTTAATTAGTACATCACCTGCTTAGTTACAAGAACTCTAAGCATTGAACAAGAAGAAAAAAAAAAAGAGGATAAAGAAATTGTTGCTTAAGCTTTTACCAAATACTACTAACTAAGAATTATAAAAAATCACTACTAAAAAATAATCACTCTTACTTTCTCTTTCTTTCTTTAAGCTTCACTTTTTCTTTGCTTATTATCTACTCTTACCTCAATTCACCGAATTCACCTCCATGTCTTGAACTGAATTTCAAGCCATCTTAATTTGATCAAACTCGGCATCATAAACAGCCGACATCTCGAACTCATCATCAACTGGTGCCGGCAAGTTAAGATCAATAAATCCAACTGGAGAAGACGAAGACGAAGCGGGCACACTGTTAACAATAGCATCACTAGAGATACCATTACCATTAGCATTGTCATGAGAGCTTTTCAGGTGTGACTTCTTATGACCTCCTAGTGCCTGGCCGGAGCTGAACATCTTTGGGCAGAACGGGCACGGGTGGAGACCCGCCTTCGGACCATGCACATTGTCATTGATTAAAGAATCTGATTCGAATCCATTCCTGACCGTGCTTGGTTTCTCGCCCAACAACCCGACACACCTCACTTTACCATTTTGTAGCCTGCTCGGTGTCCCCCGAGCGCCTGGAACGATCTGAAGACCTTCTTACACATGTTGCACTCGAACCGGGTCCTCGCCTTGTTGGATCCGTTATCAGGTTGAGGCGTAGAAGTGGGTTCCGGGTCGGGTTTGGGTTTCCAGCTGTCACGAGAAAGCATGATCAGAGAGACAGCCACGTCCTCCTCAGGCGTAGCATCAGAGACAGAGCTCGCCGGCTCGAAATCAATTGGAGGAGGGGGAGAGGAGCGGCGCCGCCGTTTTGATCGCACTCGGCGAGCGGTGGCACCACCCCCGGCACCGGCACGGGGCGACGACTCGATGTCGCTCTCTTGATCCTGCACAATAGACGACTCACCATGATCCACTGGTGCTAGAAACGAAGAGGAGAAGTATTCTGTATCAGTGAACTTGATGCTCCTCTTCGGATTCTCTCTGAGCACGTAGGAGGCAGGGGTGGCTGGTTGGAGTTTCTGTTCATCCCCTGAGGAAGCGGTGGAGGCAACGCCACTTCCTCCGGCGGAGATGACGTGGGATCGCATGTGACCACCGAGCGCGCGGCCGTTGGAGAAGTGGCGAGAGCACAGCTTGCATGTGTGCTTCATCTCCATTAGCGCGCAGAAGGAAACCAGACCGATCTTACGAGCAGAGAAAGGTATAATAAGATATCTGGCGAAGTGGGAAGTTGCTTTATCTTTACTTTTCTTGTCTAATTTTTGGTGGGTTTTCTACGAGAGAGAGGGAAGGTAGTAACTAGCAAGCGCTAACAAGGAGTAGGTGACAAGCATCCTTCCACCACACCAATTCACCAAAGCAGAGAGAGAGGAAGAGTGAGAGATGGGAGGTGAATAGCCGAATAGGTGATGTGGTGGGATTAGAAACGGAAAAGAATTTTATGAATTAATTTCGGATTAATTCAGCTTGGAATATTTCTTTCTTTGACAACAGCCAACAGGGGTTTAATTGTTTAAACTTAAATTTAATCGGAAATTAATTCGATTTTATTATTATTGTTATTATTATTAATACAATATCCGAAAGTGGAGAGTCTTGCGTCTAAGACGTGCTGTGGAGTTCCATTCCCAACTTGTGTCGGGAAAAATATGCACCACGACCATATATTAAATTCACATTAACTGTGATAGACTTTTATAACGGGTACGCTTCAAGGGAGGTTTGAAAGGTAATTTCTCTAGACAAATTGGTATGGTGGTGTTTGTGCTGGCACTGTCGTTTGGCGAAAAATGCCTTTGGTGCCGCTTGAATTTTCTCACCAAATGGAAAGACGGTGCTTTATCTCGTATGCTTGCCAGAAAACATGAGAAATGTGATAACTGTCTCCGCTTGATTTTCTCGCACTCAGGAGTCGGGAAAGAGAATATTATAATTACCAGCGTTGGTAATATTTGAATAACAGTTAGCAGAATGCTGTGGTACGATCTCAATTTAGACAAATTGAATACAGATAGCATTGGCCGTAACAAACATCAACTTAAATGACTATTAAAATAATTAAAATCATGAATTTAAGACAATAAATCTTAAAATAAATTTTTATTACGTAATCAAAAGTATACAGTATATTTTTTATACCAATGTACCATACCACGGTACTACTTTTTTTTTTTTTTTTGAGAAATTCCATGGAGTTTATAATTTACACATTAATTGAGGCAATTGTAAAGATATCGCGAAATAATGTAAGCTTTAATAATAAAGATGTGATTTGGATTTAAAAAACAGGACGTAAAAAATAGAATAGAACAAATATTGCATATTTGCTTGTTTGGAATAGGGATATTTGTTTTAATGATAAGTTGATAACTCATTTATATTTTGGAGAGAAATGATTAATAATTTTTTACATTTTCCGAATTTCAAGTTACGAGAGTTCTTGATTTGATAAGAAGTAAGAAGAATTTGGGAATGAGGAAGAACCTATCTAGAAAAGGAGAGAAGAGATTAAGCGAGATAAGTAGACGTCTAAAAATTTAGAAAGAAATTGGTGTTGATGTCTTTTTTTTTCTTGAAAAATATTACAAGTCGAGTCTTAATCTTTGAGATAAGATTTGTGTATAGTCATGAAACTGATTTTTAAGATAGAGATGAGAAACAAATTTATTATTTTTAAATATTTATAAATGACCTCTCATTGACATTTTAAATTTGTGGTCTCCTACACAAGAAATCATTATATCAAATATTGATTCTTGATGTTGGTCTTTTAAAAAGACATATATACCGTATTATCTCATATCAGTGATAACTGAGCTCAGAGTTCAATTCTCACACTAAATTTAAGTCGAGATAAAATAAGAAAAACAAAACCATCTTTGAGCAAAATTTCTCAAAAACGATTAGGCTTATGACATATTGTAAATATTTTGAGCAAAATCCAGACTCAATTGTAGGTTTAGCCAAATTATTGTATTAGCCAAAAGGAAAAAGAAAAAGAAAATGCAACTATCTTTTTATGTTATCGTATAGATTTATAGCGTTTGAACATTGAAAAAAGTAGAAAAAGAAAACAGTGCTAGAGCTATAATGAAAAGAAAAAAAAAAAGACAGTCAGAGCATGGATCACTAGCGAACATATCACACCTTGAAGGCGTGTATTTTTCGTCTGAAAAAAATGTCAACATGATACATACAGTAACATACTCGAGGGTCAAACGCAAGTATATGTATTACAGCTGTCTATTCATTTTTTTTTATCGTCGAAACAATTATGTAACGTGTCATTCAACTCAGGTGTTCGATTAGCCAATAAATTTGGTCGGAACCTATAACCGGGCTATACCTGGGTTTAGGGTCAATCATATGTAGTCCGATCCGACCGACTACTACTACTATTATTATTTTATTATTATTATTATTATTATTATTATTATTATTATGACGACGATGATGATGAAAGAGGTTATGGTAATATGCAACCATAGTGGGGATCAATATCTTCGTTCTTGAAATTTAAAGAGTCAATATGAACCCTTCAACATAATTTATGTACGAGTATGTACCTGCATAGTAAGTTTTATATATTTTTTTAAATTTACTATTACTTTCTAGATAGGTAGAAAATCACTATTTTTAAATGGTATGTAATTTTTAGATCAAGTGATTTTTTATCTATCCAAAAAATAGTAAAAAATGTAAATTTTGTTCTACAAGTACAATTTCATATGAAAATCGTGTTGAACAGTTCCGATTAATTGTTTGAATTTAAAAATGAAGATATTGATCCATAGTACAGACCAATCCGTGTTATGCATAGTACCATAGCTTCACTCTTATTATTATTATTATTATTATGGGGGAATTTCACGTATATTATACCCCTCAAAACTTCAAATTACGTACTTCCCCCTCTAAACTTTGAAATTACGTATTTCCCCTCTAAACTTCAAAAACTCACAAATTTACCCATTTTGTTATTTTTTATATTAAAACTTATTCTAAATTTATAGAATACCCATTTTACCCTTTATTAAAAGCATAAAAATTCCATCATACTCAAATTTAAATATGAAGAGTTCCTCTACCATCCGATTCACGCGCATCACATTAAGATCTGTGCGTGTAGCTTCAATACATGTGTGTTGGCTTTAAGATTCGTGCTGATCTAGTGTGCACAAATTTTAAAGCAATTTGATACGCGTGAATCGCTAAGATATGTTAATGTCGCTTTAATATACGTGTGTGTTTGCTTCAAGATTCGTGCTGATCTAGCGTGAACATATCTTAAAGCAGTTCAGACAGTAGAGGAACCCTTTAGATTTAAATTTGAGTATGATGAGCATTTTATGCTTGTAATAAGGGTAAAATGGGCATTTTATAAATTTAGAATGAGTTTTAATATAAAAGACAATAAAATGGGTAAATTTATGAGTTTTTGAAGTTTAGAGGGAGAAATACGTAATTTCAAACTTTGGAGGAAGAAATACGTAATTTTGAAGTTTTTGAGGAGTATACGTGAAATTCCGCCTAATAGTATTACTACTATTATATTATTATTATTATTATTATTGTTATTATTATTATTGTTATTATTATTATCGTTGTGCTAACACATGTGATATTTTGTTTACATGTTATTGAACTCTTATTAATTAATTTTGTTAATGTTATTTTAATGGTGCGATGTATAATGTATATGTGTGAATTAAACTATATATTTTTACTATGCATTGTATAATTAAATGCATAATTTAACTAGACATGCTTGCAGATGATTATGCTTTTTAGGAGTAATAAGTTTGTTACTTCAAATTATTATATAGAATTAGGAAAAAAAAATTTAAGATGAATAGCTGGACTAGAAAAGATAGATCAAGTCACATCTAAATTTAGGTCATTCTTCTGAAAATGAAGTTATGAGACGACAAGCCCAAGTGAATGCTGATCAAGTTAGACTTCATAATTGATGCAAACCTAGTCCAATGCATTGCATTTCGTGCTCTAATTAACTGGAGACCAGAAAACAGTAAGTGAGGAAAACTTAGATAACTAGTATTTGATCGGGTGATGAAGATAATGTCATCTGTGTAGAATATATGAGTTTGAAAATTTGAAATTCGAGAGGAATATTTTTGCGAATATTTAATAGTGGAGTAATTTGATATTCAATTTTTATTCCAAAAATGTAAAGTGGAAATTAATATTTTTATTTTGAAGAACAAAAAAAAAGTTAATAACTCCCTTCCGCAGATAATAACTCATAATCTATGACAGACTTGGCTTCATCTGCATCTAACAATTATTTTATTCGGTACAAATTTATGGTATGGGAATGGGACTGTTTGGAATGGAGGAAGTACTGCATTTAAAAAATGAGTTAAAATATCTCATGTTGTTTTCTTATTTAGAATATTTATGTGTAAAGAGAGATCAATTAACAATTATTTACTAACAATTTTGACATATAAAAATGAGGTTTATATAATTAAGTTACCATGTCTCATGTTGTTTTCTTATTTTGAATATTTATGTATAAAGAGAGATCAATTAACAATTATTTACTAACAATTTTTACATTTAAAAATAAGGTCTATATTTGAAATTTAATATGAGGAGGGATCCACCTACAACATTTGATAGTTACAAAATCTTACAATATGATTTTTCAATTCGAACAGTAGATCCAAACCGTTCAACATGATCTTTATATTAAATGTGCTTTGAGATTAAAATTTTATATATTTTTTAATTTTTTTACTATTTATTAAGATGAGTACAAAATTCAATGGTCTCAAAACAACAGTTTTGTAAATTACTTAAAAAATAGTAAAAAGATTCTAAAAAAATGTAAAATTTAGTTGGCAAGTACATATTCATATGGAGATCATGTTGAACAGTTTGGATCGACCGTGAGAATTTTGAAAACTCAAATATTGAGCCGTTGCACGGAGGCCCTCTATGCTACATGTAGCATATTAGCCAAATTAATATATATATATATATATATATATATATATATATATATATATTAGGAAAAATTGGAATTTTTGCGAAACAATACACTACAGCAGAAGCACCTTTCTGCGACCGGCCGAATCGGTCGCAGAAGGTAATGGTGCCGGTCGCAGATGACCGAAATCGGTCACAGAAGACCCGATCGTAGTTGCTCCGTCGCTGATGACTACCCCGCTGACGTAACCGGTCGCAGTTGACCCTATAGCGACCGATGAAATATGTTGCTGATGTTGTATGTTGACATGGCGGGAAGACCATCAGAGACCGATTGGCCGGTCTCTGATGGGCCCAGAATCGGTCGCAAAAGGGTGTTTTTGTTTATATTTTTTATTTATTTTTCTTTTCCCCAATTGGTACGAAACGTACCACGCACCAAGCAATTTAAAAAGAATTCACAAGCAAATATACAATTCACCGTCGTCGTTCTCGACAAATATACAATTCACAAGCAATTCACAAGCAATTAACAAACAATTCACAAACAACTCACAAGCAATTCACAAGCAATTTAACAATATAAAATACTAGTACGAAACGTACCAAGAACCAAACAATTTCAAAGGAATTAAAAAATAATTTCAATTGGTATGTACGAAGCAGTTCACAAAACGACATAAACAACAAATATGTAAAGTACTACATAAACATCAAATATCAAATATCTAAAGTGCGACATAAAAATAAAATATCTAAAGTACGACACACAAATCAAAACATCCGAAAACTAGTCATCTCCTAAATCATCCCCGCTATCATCCTGAGCATCGGGATAGTGCAAGCTAGAACCTCCCTATGAGAATATAACTAAAATTTTTAGAGTTTACTGTTTAGGGTTTACAATTTTTAGAATTTTATTGTTCCGTTAATTGATTTGCCATACTTGGTGTTCTTATTGGATTGAAACATACCCAAAAATCAGATTTCGTACCTCATGAGACGAAGAACGTCCCACGCTACGCCTCATCTCCTCCATGAATTGGTTGAACTGTGGTTGAAGCACGCCCAACACCTGACTTGAAATCACATTTATGTATTCTTGCCTGAGAGGAGGCGGCGTCGAAGAATATGATTGCGCTTGCGATTGCGATTGCGAAGAAGACGTCTGCGACCCACCTGGACGATACATCGATCTCGTCTTGCCTGAAATATTAAATTGAAGATAATTAATATTACGTTACACAATTTAAATACAAATTTACAATTTCAAGTCTGTGTATTTTACCTAAAGCACCGAGACCATAGTTATCGTTGTGAGCATTATTGTCTGTGTTGGCATAACAGATGTCTGCGTCAAAAGCGGGCCAGAGGGCTCGATCAGGCTCATATTTTGCGCTCATATCCAGATCTATACTTTAGACCCTCAAGATATCATCAATTGATAATAGACCCTCTAAAGCAAGTCATGGAAGAAACACAAAATCAAATCAAGTGTTGCATCATCCATGCAACAGGACTTGTATACAGCCATACAAGCGGTTCTACATAAGCTATGAATTTAAACGTACTAGAGAGAGATGATGCTTCCCTTCTCTTGCCTTGCCTTGATTAGTTCTAAATAAAATAAAATGCACACGAGGTCAAAACTAAACTTAAAGTTATGCTTTACTTAACCAATCAATTAATCAACCCAATAATCAATCAATCATAACTATTTCAAGTGTATAAGTGGCAACAACATTCAAATGTTATTCATTTTGTTCATTACAACTTACAACATATATGGTTCCAAGCAGCAATAAATGTAAATAAAGTCAATATTAGACGAACCATATATGGTTCCAAGCAGCAATAAATGTACCTCAATATTACACGAGATGACATGCAATTGGCGTAAGTGTTAATCTACAATTCCAAATTGATTTCAAGAATCAGGGGAGATTAGAAATTTATCAATCTGTTACTCTCCAAGGATGGAAACATATCAAATACAAATCACAAATGGGTGCTAGAATGGAATATGTTTCTTCAATGGGTGATGTTTATGTCATTCTCACCTCATCTTAATTTGCAACTCTTAATTAATTAATTTGTTGACTCTGCTACTTTTCTTTCCATTCTCTGGTTGCTTGTTAGATTAATATGAAGAATGAATATTCTTACAGCAAAGTAAGTAGTTGTGAAGTTGTAATCAAATAATATCTAGCTACTCTACAAGCCTATATACTGATTTGATTAATTGCAGCCATAGATTATTTATTCAGAGCTAGTTTTTGCATGAACCTTCTATGATCATAATTATCGATTGGTCAAATGTTTCTTTATCATCCGATCATTAATTCCCCAAGATGGTCATGGAATTCTTTTGATACCGATGGTACGAGATCGTACCAGTACATGAAAGAAAGAAAAGGGTTTTATTAAGTTTTAAGAGAGAAATAAGTAGATTATATTCCCAAAATCAAATCAACTAAACAGATAGATTCCTATTCTTCAAATCGTACCAGTACATGATTGGACTGGTACCGAACTGGTGAGTGCCCAAAAGCTTCAAATCTTGCTCAATTCAAAATGTATATCAATTGTTCTTCCAAAATAAGCAAATTACGAGCTAGCATTCATATATAAACTCTCCAAAAGAAGTAGATTACTTATACAAAAATACGTTTAAGAAATTGGTACCGTACCAGTGGCAGTAAGGGTCAGAGAGCGGGTCGGGGTCAGAGAGAAGCGGGTCAGAGAGTGGTGTCGGGGTCGACGAGGATCGGGGTTGGGGTCTTCCAGCGGGGGTTCGGGCGGCGCGGGTTCGCGCGCGATTTTTTTTTTTTGTCTAACCTACCGCGAGAGAGGAGACTGAGAGAAAAGGAATATTGGTGCGGGGTTTTTTACTTGAGACCCTTCAGCGACGGGGCCAAATCGGTCTCTCAAGGGTATTAGCGCCGGTCGCTGAAGGGGTCGTCGCCGAAAACAATTTACTTTTTTTTTTTATTGCCTGAGAGGGGGGTCTTCAGCAACCGGCGACTAAACCGGTCGCTGATGTCAGTCGCTGAAGACCTGTTTTGTTTTAGTGATATAATTATTCTCGAATCTTAGTTGTCTGTAATGAACTAGTATTGATCTTTCTAGGTAACCTTTTTTTTAGTAATCTCAAATTTTATGATTTAATCTACAGTTAAATGGATGATTTTTTGATAGATGAATACTGGTGAAATGACGATCCAAGGCACATGAACATGAAGATGACATTGAAGGGGTAGTAAAGGATAGTTATATTTTGGGATAGAAAGGGATAGTAATATTTTTCTATACAAAAGGATAGTTATATTTTGGTAAGAAACGGATAGTACGAGATTAAGCAAGCATAAAGGATTATGTTACCAGTGATGAAATAACCAGGTAGGGAGACATGCCAGTAAAAGTACTGCGTGGTGTCTGGAATGTATATCTTCATATGATAATGCTTGAATGCTACTTTAAAATGCTTATTATTGCTTACTCTTGTTATCTGTTTTAATATTTATCTTTATTACTTATTTTCTTGTGTTGTTTTGGACTATAGGTTACTCATATTTTCTTGTGTTGTTTTATGTATTTTTGTCATCAGTTTTGCTTGATATATCGTCATCTAACATTTTTCTAGAGTATTGTACCAGTTTCAAATAAAAATATGCAATCAGAATTATCAGTTTATATGTTGTTGTCAGAAAAAAAATGTTATTGAATTGCAAGTCAGAAATCTCAAAATAACAAATTATAATTCGATCGAACTTTTTTTGTTTCAAATAATCAAAAGCTCAATTAAACTTCTTTTTGCATAATCAATCTGGAAGTGAACCTCTTGGTTCCTACTAGTACAAGATATTTTAAATTCAATTAAATTTGAAGTTTAAGAAAATACTGAGAAAAAATTTCGAGATGTTGAGGTGTTTTTCCTAATTATAAATAGCTAAAAAAACATATTATAAAAGAGACATAATCATGTAATGGGAGCAATTTTTATTTCTTTCATTGATTCTGTAATCAGAGTTTACATAGCTTTATATTGAGCAAGATTACATTCATATATCTATTCTAATTTTTTCTAACTAATTCTGTTACAGTAGCCTAATCAATTCCTGTTACAGCATGTCATTATGGTATTGCTCTTCTGTTACCATCTTGAGCGTTGTTTGATGTCTCCATAGTTGCATATGATAAAACAAAATAATTGTAAGCATTTTGAGAAAGTTTTGAACCCTTATTCCCAAATTGTGCATAACGAGCTAACCTTCTGTTGGTACAGGTAAGGTATCCAAATTGTACCAATTTCAACCTTAATTATGCCATGCTTCGTATAGGTATGGTCATTAATACAGGAATATGGTAAGGAAACTTTTTTATCACTCACTAAATTTGTCGACCAATTGCCATCTGTTTTCAATCAGGTTGCTTTTCCCAAACTTGCTCCAATTTTTGTGTTCTTAGCTTTGCTGTAAGTCCCTTTTGAATAGACCTGCCTATATCACGTTTCTTTGTTCACAATTTTTGTGTTCTTAGTTTTGCTTCCGGTCATAACCGGTGCTTCATAATCATAACTTTTTAACTTCATTGACAAATCAGACGGTTCTTATACCAGTTGAATCCCAACTTATGCTTAAACATTGAGATATGCCAAGAAATATCGAAAAATAACACTGAAGTGACATCATGCAATACAAAAATAAGAAGCCAAGCTACTTGTATACTTTATTCCAGTAAAACCAATCTCATTTTGCACTAATCTTTTGACATCACATCACAGTTGTTCGAAAAGGGGGAGAGGCGACAGAGCACTCCGTAGCTTTAGGTTAGGGTAGCGGGGTCAAGGGAGATAAGGACGAGAGAGAGAGAGAGGAGCTCGAAGGGGAAAGAGCGGTATCGAGGGTAACTTAGGGTCTTAGCAATTCTGCGAGAGTTGCTCTCTCTGGAGCACGACACTGAAGAGAGAGAGAGAGAGGATAAAAAAGAGCGCTCTAAGAGAGGATTCTTCAGCGTCCCTAGCTAACGGAGATAAAATTGAGCGCTCCGTTAACATTTTCCTGGATAATCACAACGCGGATCCTGTGACAAATCAGACGGTTACCATCTGGACCGCATTTCAACTGAAGTGCTAAAATCATATTAGCCGGACTCTCTCTCTCTATGTAGAGAGAGCAAAGCTAGAGTGTGATGTGCTTATTTTGTGAGCACAACTTTAAAAGTATATTAAATTGGTTTTAAACGACAAGCATAACTTTAAAAGTATATCGAATCGGTTTTAAATGACAAGCACAACTTTAAAAATATATCGGATCGGTTTCGAACGACAAATTCAAACAGTTAAAATTCATGTACTTCATAAGTTATGCATGTACATGCAAATTTTGAAAGTTTCGAATTCATTTGCTACAAGGTCAAGTGGTCAAAGAAATAAACTTTTTATAAGTTATTTTATAAGTTGTTTTATATATTCATTTTTCATCATTTCTTTGACCGCTTGACCTTATAGCAAATAAATTCGAATCTTTCAAAATTATGTATGTACATGCATCACTCATGAAGTGCATGAATTTCAATGATTTGGATTCGCATTTTGAAGCCAATCCGATATAATTTTGGAGTTGTGCTCACCAAACTCTCTTGGTGAGCACATCACACCCTAACTTTGCTATATATATATATAGAGAGAGAGAGAGAGAGAGAGACTTGGGCTATGGTGAGTTGTGAAGTGCCTTGTTTTACTTCACACCCATATGTTTTATATTGAAACTTCAAAGACACGATCCGAACCTCTCAACATAATCTCCATATTGAAATGTGCTAGGAGTCCAAATTTTACATTTTTTTGAAAATTCTTTACTAATTTTTTAGAATATTTCAAAATCACTATTTTTTATGGTCCAAAATTCATTCAAAAACAGCAGTTTTCTACCTATCTAAAAAAATAGTAATTTTTTTTTCAAAAAATATAAAAATTTATCTCTAAGCACATTTTAATATGGATATCATCTTGAGTGGTTCGGATCGACTGTTTGGCCTTTACAAACGAAAATATGAGCATGAAGTAAAACAAGATTCTTACTTCGCAACTCACCATAGCCCATATATATATATATATATATATATATATATATAGAGTAAGGCTACGGTTCTTTGCAAAGTAAACCACCCCGTTTACTTCGGGCCACTTTTTGGATTTTGAAAATCCAAACAACTGATCCGAACCGTTCAACATGTTCTAAATATTGAAATGTGCTTGGAGACCAAATTTTACATTTTTTGGAATTTTTATACTATTTATTAAGCCACTGTGAAAGTTTCTGATCCGGTGGTCCAGAAAATTTTACTGTTTTTTACTGTTCACCATCGGATCAGTGATTTTCAAAGTGGCTTAATAAATAGTAAAAAAATTCCAAAAAATGTAAAATTTGGTCTCTAAGCACATTTCAATATTTAGAACATGTTGAACTGTTCGGATTGGTTGTTTGAATTTTCAAAATCCAAAAAGTGACCCGAAGTAAACGGGGTTGTTTACTTTGCAAAGCACCGTAGCCTTACTATATATATATATATATATAGAGAGAGAGAGAGAGAGCTGGGCTATGGTGAGTTGTGAAGTAAGAGGTCATTTTTACTTCACGCTCATATTTTCATTTTAAAAATTCAAACAACCAATCCGAACCGCTCAACATGTTCTCTATATTGAAATGTGCTTGGAGACTAAATTTTACATTTTTTGAATTTTTTTTACTATTTATTAAACCACTTTGAAAATCGCTGATCCGATGGTCCAGAAAATTTTACTGTTTTGTACTGTTCACAGTGGATTAGCGATTTCAATGTGGCTTAATAAATAGTAAAAAAATTTCAAAAAATGTAAAATTTAGTCTCCAAGCACATTTCAATATTTAGAAAAAGTTGAACGATTCGGATCGATTGTTTGAATTTTCAAAATGAAAATATGGCGTGAAGTAAAACAACTTCACAACTTACCACAGCCTATCTATATATATATGAGTGTGGCTAAATTGCTGCTGGCAGCATTTCAGCCAAGTGCTGTCGGGGCTATATTTCATTATGTGATGTTTAAACAACAAATCCAAACCGTTAGATGTTCAATCTATATTAAAATCTACTTGGAGACCAAACTTTACATTTTTTGTAATTTTATTACTATTTATTAAGCTGGTTTGAAAACCGTTGTTTTCAGTAAATTTCTGCAGCATTGAAAACAACAGTTTTCAAACCAGCTTAATAAATAGTAAAAAAATTCAAAAAAATGTAAAATTTGGTCTCTAAGTAGATTTTAATATAGATTGAACATCTAACGGTTTGAATTTGTTGTTTGAACATCACATAATGAAATATAGCTCCGGCAGCACTTCAGGCAGCACTTCAGCCAAAATGCTGCCAGCAGCAATTTAGCCACACTATATATATATATATATATATATTTAGGGTAGCCCTAGTCAGTTGAACTTGCTAGTTAAAACATGTTTGATTGCAATTCCTTTATGCAATACACCAAATCATTATTATTATTTTCCTATTTTTTGGTTGATTTTGATCAATTATCAGCAGTGTTGTAAAATGCGGTTCATGCGGCCGCATATGCTTATGCGGTTGGCAACTGCATGAAAAATCAATATGTGGCTACATATTCGGCCGCATATTACCGCATATCCCATATTACCGCATACCGCATATTACTGCATACCGCATATTACCACATATCACCGCATACCGCATATTACCGCATATCACCGCATACCGCATATTACCGTATACGGCATATTACCACATATCACCGCATATTACCGCATACTTGTTTATATATATATATATATATATCAATTCTCATTTTAAAACCCGCATATATAAGTCTGCATAAAAATCCGCATATGCGGCCGCATACCGTATATGCAGTATGCGGTGGCCTTCCGCATACCGCATAGAAACCGCATTTTACAACCTTGATTATCAGTATGAATTGCAGTGGTCATTTAATATTTATAACATATCTTTCATATGTACATGTGATCTTTTACACACAAGATATTTGTCTTTCTCACTGTATCAAATATGAATTCTAAAAAGCCAAAAGCAGAACTGGAAGGGCATCATCTTCGTTCCCATATTTTGACATCAATCATGTAACGGTTCATATACTATTCCCGACAGTCTCTTTGTTCTTCTCTTCTCCCAACAGTAGGCTATTGCCTTTTCATTTAATATATATATGCTTTTGCATTGTTTCTGTTCTTTCCTGCAGTTCATCTTAATTATAAAAAGGACAGTTTTGCTTTTAAAGAACTAAAATCGGATATACGGCCTATATATTAAACATGTTCAGGGAGCACGTGACTTGCAGGTTGAGCGAGTTCAATTTAAACTTGTATAAAAAAAATAAAAAAATAAGGGGAAATTTTCATGTATACCTACAAAAATCTTGAAATTGTGTATTACTCTGAAATTCACAATATCATATTTACCCTTATAAATTTCAAAAACTCACAAATTTTCTCAATTTATTGCGTTTTATATTAAAACTCATTTAAATTTATGAAATTCTTATTTTATCCTTTATTTTAAAAAATAATAATACATAGTCTTTGTAAAAAAAATGTTTAGTCTTCTAATTAATTGATCGGTTTCTGAGGGCAAATAGTTTATTTTTCTACTGATGACACATACACATTGACATTTAAAGCATACACTTGTGTGTATGGCACAAATCATTTGCCCTCACAACTCATCAATTAAAAGACTAAATATTTCTCTTAAACATACTACATATTTTTATAATAAAGAGTAAAATGAGTTTTAAAAAGAAGACAATAAATTGGAAAAAGTATAGTCATCCGTCTGAGTTACAATGCATTTTTTTTTTTTTTGCAAAAAGAAAGAATAACTTAATTTGCTTTGTAAGTCTGCCCAAGTATAGTTTTTTTTGTTGCCTTCTTTAATTAATAAGGAAATAAATATATATAGTAAATTATCACATCAATTATGAATGAAATGGACACCATGCTAAAATAAATAATTGAATTGATATTAACCAGAACGTAAAACAGAGGAGTATTTAACACGGACAATTATGTCTCTCTTTATTACTGTATTACCTAATGAAACAGGAGAAATTGCTTGTCTGCAGCGCCTTCGGATGGACATCCAGAACAGTGATCAATGAATTGAAATATTCTGTTAATTAAGATCCCTGTTACATACTTCGGTCGAGTATTTGTTACAAAATTCTGAGAATAATACTATTCTATGTATGACAGGTAGTGCATGGTGACAGGTGTCATGAATAAAGATCCAGTAATACCTGATCGTATATAATGAGATCTGAGCCGGGGCGGACCAGATTTCCAATTCATGAGATTAAACGATTAAACGTGGATGAAGGCGAATCATATAAAATTTTCATGTTGTGTATGAGAATAAATATGGATGAAGGTATATCTTACTTCTCAATATTTTATATCTCGTTTGATAATATAAATCATCGCTAAAATTAATTCTCTTAGAAGAGTAAGATGTTAGAAAATGAACATCAATGTGTAACAATGAGTTCTGCACGCGGAGTAAGTGCATATAGTAAGTTAATTCTTCTAGAGAATCTCTAGTAGAGTAACTTAATTCACCTCTTCTATTTTACTCTTCATTTCACAACATAAGTGCATAGTAAGAAGTTTATCCCAACTCTTAATTCACAACTAAACATGACCTGTCGAAGAATGGAGCAAGCAGCATATATAGTAATTGGGTTGACATAGATGAGTACCGCATACCAGACTAAGACGGTACGATTCAGGTAGAGATCATGGAACTGGTACGGATAGTTTCTGGTAATTACTGGTACGGACGGACGGCTAGTGTGGTACGATTCTGGTAGGAACAATAGGACTGGTACGGATCGTTTCTGGTGAAGACCGGTACGGACAACGGACTAGTACGAGGCAGACTGTTACAGAACAAATCCCACCATGCTGGTACGAAAGAGGCCCATAAGATACATTTTGAAACTTTACTAATTGGGCCCAGAAAATAGGAAAGACGAAACGGATGAGAATCTCGGATTCATACGTCTGTTCATAGTAAAGTTTTTATGGGCCAAAATGTACAGGAAAAATAAGGCCTTACTGACATGTGCTGCTGAGGCCCGAAAATTAATCCTAGTCCGATCCAAGTCACTGAAGGAGAATTTTCAAGGGAAGGAAATATAATCGAATTATTATGCTTGCCGGGTATAAACAAAAGAAATCTGGCTCATGATGGAATGCTTACGAGATCGGAGATTCATAAAAATATATGAAACTAGCAGGTTACACGTGCAATTCACAGGGTTGTAAATGTAGAATTTAGCAATACTGGACCCTGGTTGTTAGGTGTCCGGATCCCCAAAAGTAACCTAATTTTTGAGTTTAGATCTGGACTGTCCGATTTGAATACGGACTAATTCGGCCCGCGTAGAGCGCAAGAAGCCCCTTTAATCTGTCAATCCAATTCGAATCTGACAATCCAGATCTAAACTCAAAAATTGAGTTACTTTATGAGATTCGAACTCGTTGAGCAGAGGAATAACTCAATCACTTTGTAAAACATAAGAAACAAAAAAAAAACGCTGGTTGTATAAAAAGTAGAAAAAAAAATATAAATTGGGATTCTCCAATGTACAAAGTAATAAAAAAAAAAAGGGGCAGTCAATAAACAAAAAATCATCATTTGTACTTCGTCAAATATAGAAAAATACAATCAAATATCAAGCAAACACTACTTCAAATATGAAAGACATGAAAAGCATCCAAATTTTAGGACCAGGTATCAGTCATCGACATCGTTTATGGAGAAATAATGAGTGAGGCTATGGTGCTATGCACAGCACGGATGGGGTCCGTGCTACGGCTAAAAATTTGACTTTTTAAAATCCTAATGGTCGATCCAACCGTTCAATGTGATAACCATATCAATATGTACTTGCAAACTAAATTTTATATTTTTTCGAATTTTTTTACTATTTTTTTAGATAGGTAGAAAAATCAGTGTTTTCTGAAAATTCTGGACCATCAAAATTCTACCTATCTAAAAAAATAGTAAAAAAATTCGAAAAAATATAAAATTTAGTTTGCAAGTACATATTGATATGGTTATCACATTGAACGGTTGGATCGACCATTAGGATTTTAAAAAGTCAAATTTTTGGCCGTAGCACGGACCCCATCCGTGCTATGCATAGCACCATAGGCTCACTCAGAAATAATTGTACCTTGAAAGAGTTGCGTTGCTTTAATTGAAAAGCACAATCAAATATCAAGCAAACACCACTTTGATCCATCTGAGGTCAATGCATGGTCTAATATTCCCCCCAATTATTTGGCACACCACGGCCACCTAAAATAAACTAATTTGCAAACTAATATATAATTTAGATAGGTAACTAATGATTCACCGAGTAAATTAGTAACTTGCAAACGAATGTAGTTAAACAACTAAAATATGATTCAGTAAGTCAAAATTTATTCTGACCTCCTTTTGGATATGATAGAAACCGTCTGATCCGCTTTAAGATTCATGCATACAAAAATTGACACGAGTATTAAAACAGGTTGCACGGATTTTAAAGTGAATTGAAAGATCATGTAGCCCATTGAACCTAAAGTAGGTCCGATGAGCGCTAGGACCTACTTTGCAGTCACCCAACAAATATGTCTATACAAATGTCTTCACCAAAATTAATTAAACATTACTGAAGTTTTATTAATAATATTTTTTTTAAATTTAACAATTTACACCCGTTTTTCTGATTATTTCTAATTCTACTCAATCTGGAGAATAATTCTTCGGATCCGGACTTACTTTCCGAAGAATAATTCTCCGGTTTTGGAATTTTTTTTAAACATAAAATGTTATGATTTATTTATTTTTTATATTGTAATATTAGAAATATTTTTATATATATTTTTTAAAATAAATGAAATTATATATAATTTGATTTATTAGAAAGACTGTGACAAATAACCCGGATCAATATATTCAGGCCGGATTTTTTGAGATTGTAAGAAAAATTAAAATATTTCTTTGTGTGTTATTGGAAAAAAATAAAAATATTTTGGATCTGAGTTATTGATCTCAGTTCAAAAGTCAATTCTGAGTAAATACATAAATTATTGTGGTCCTTCTAGTACATTTAAATTCTAAGATATTGTATTCATTTTGAAAAAAAATTATAAGAAATCATTTCGTCTGACTTTTGTCGGAGAAAATTCTTATTTATTCGAAAATAGAAGGGTCACAATATTTTATGTATTTATCTAGAAGTGACTTTTGAATCGGAATCAATAACTCAGATTCAAGACATTTTTATATTTTTTCAATAACACACTTAGAAATATTCTAATTTTTCTTATAGCCGTAAAAAATCCGGCCTGAAAAATGTTGATCCTAGGTTGTCGCAGTCTTTTTAATAAATCAAATTATATAGTATTCTATCTTTTTTTTATTTTAAAAAAAATATATAAATATTTATAATATTTCAATACAATAAATAAATAAATAATAACATCTTCTATTTAATTGAAAAAAAACAAATCCGGAGAATAATTTTTCAAAAAGAGATTTTTGAATCAGAGAATAATTTTTCAGAAAGAAAGCCTGGATCTGAAAAATTATTCTTTAGATTAAACAAATTTCGAAATTTGTCAACTTTAGGTTCAAAATGTTAAAATTTATATATTTTTTTAATATTAATAAAATTGTCGGTAAACATTATCTACTCTTCCACGGTTTCAACTTTTTTTTTTAAGAAAAAACCAACCTGTACCTCATAATATTATGAGTTATAAAATGTGGAGTTATGGGAGTTATGACATTCTGTTCTGAAGCCAAAAAATAAAATAAAATAAAATAAATCCACCAGGTACCTTCCGACATTTTTATTAATATCCAAAGTTAATTACAAATTAATAAATACCCAGAATCCGTTGGATTTTCAAAAAATGCCCAAACCGGTCATAAAATGGCCGGTTTCCTCCTCTCTAGAAACCGGCCATTTTATGGCCAGTTTTTTATTTTTTTATTTTTTTAGAGATACTATGAAGAGCAAGATAATGAAATCTAACACTGAAAATTCAAATTTTTTGTTTAAATTATTTGTTAGATTACTTCTTTTGATTTATAATTAGCCTAAGGTCTCCATCATCACGTCTGAGGAAAATCGTTGATGATTAGTATTTACGCTCCTCTTAATGATGTCGTCATTACAGTTAAATTCAGTTTGCTATTTTATTTTGGATATACAGATTCTAAATTGCTTGTGTTCTAATTGCAAAACACGTTATGATTTTGTTAAATTTCTATCATTTGGTATTAGAGCCATTGTGAATTCATATAAGATGCAATAATATTTTTTCTAAAGATAATGATTTTCAGTGATTTATATTAAGCCATACAGATTCAAATTATTTTTATGTATAAATATTTTCTTATAATTTTGGACGAATTTTTTTTTAAGTAGAATTTATATTTCCTGATTATGTATGCACAAAGATGTTGTTTAATGTATTATTATTGGAGATGCAATATTGGAGGCCTCTAGTAGCCAAACAGGCATCAAGACATGAATCACATGGGCACTCCTTTTTGCATATATTGGATCCTATACACTTAGTTTGAATGAATTTTTTATTCAAGTTGCATCATGACCAAGACTTTTGGTCAAAACTTGATTACATGATTATTAAGTGGTAAGGACATAATTTTGATGCAAACATTGTATTGAATCTTATTGAATGCTATATGTTATATTGATCATATGGGTTGCATATTCCATTTTTGAAAAGCACTAAGATTGATCACATGGGTTGCATACTCCAAGCTTGGGGGAAGCTGTCTTCTCCTTGTCACTACTTGCAATTCACCTTGAGTTGCCATTGGAATCACCAGCAGAGAGTGTTTGTGCTTAGTTCTGAGCCCTTTGTTTAGATCGAACATAATAGATCTCCTCTTGAATCACATTTGTTTTGTACCGAAACTGATTTCCTGTACAATGAAAATGTACTTGGTGAATTTATTTTCGTTTGCAGTCTACAGCCAGAACTGAATGGTAATGCATACGCTGCGATTCGTGTTGCGAAACTATACAAGTTCAACCCAAGAAACCAATTCGTTGCAACGCTTGAAACACTTGTAAGTTGTAACACAGGAGAGGATAGACACATAAAAGCAAATGTATAATGTATTGTTTGTCCGGTCAGTCAGTTGTCGCAGGCTCCCTCTATTACAACTTGCAACGGTGCACCGACTATTCACATGCTTCCTTTCCTTGCGTGAATCCCAGACAAGTTTGTCCGGTCGTCTAATTTCTAGCATCTTCCATTTGTTGATGTATGGTGAAGTTAGCACGAAATTTAAAAAAAAAAATGAGCTGCACCCTGCACTGTGTGCGGTGTCTACTGTCTAGCCGTATCGTCTGTCAAGTGTGTCATGTTGTGTTGACACGTTTAATAAGTTAAGACGTGTCGTAGTGTACATGAATCAGACACGACACGTATTAGAATGTTGTACAATTTGCATCCCGTGAGATGTAACAAACTTTGAGTTAACATGCAGAAAATCCGGACCATTCAAGATCTTTCTGTACGAATCTCAAAGCACAATAATATTGTGCCCCGGTGCATTCCGAATAGACAATGAAAAAAAAATTAGTCCAATTTTAGATTAACTGAAAAAATAAATTATCTCAGAAGATGCGGATCCAATGTGGTGTTTGTGTTTGTGTTTGTGCTTGTGCTTGTGCGTGTTTTCTTTTTCTTTTTTTTTTATATTTATTTTATGAAAAATGTTAAAAATAGTAAATTTATATAGTTTCTTTGAGAATCCATTTGCTTAAATCTGAGACGATTGAGAAATGTTGTAAAGCAGTAAAGGGTTTCTAATAATATTTTTTTTATAGAAAGACAAATGTTTAAACCTACTGAATTTTAATGTCTATAAAAATTTCATTCAGATTTCAAACATACAATTTCTCTTTCTTTTGTTTTTTGTTTTTCAATATTAACAGAAGTTGTCAAAACATACAATTTCTCATTTAAAGAATATTAACTTTTATCCCTAAATCAAATATTTATTCTTGAGTTTCTGAATAATTATGTTCATAATTGTAAACAAATATTCTACTTTAGAAGTAACAACAAAACTATTTCTACTGTGATCGATGGAGAACATTTTTGAAGGATCATCCGTACATAAGTAACAAGAATTGAAAGGACATGACATATATAATAAAATATATATGGATCAATAGCTGGCTCATATTAAACAAAATTTAAGGATTCTGTTTAAGATAACATACTAATGGCTTGTTATTAAAACTCCCTCGGTTAAAGTGAATTAAGGGTGTCAATGGTATGAATTGAATGAAAGCATTTACACAACTATATTTTTGTAAAATTAGTCTTATTCATACTCTATTTTTACCTGATTAAATATTAACCTTACATATATTCTATTCTCATCTGTTAAAATAACAGATAACAAAATAAAAAGGTGATTGTTAAATACAATGATAATTTTTATAATTTAATCCATAAATATAAAAATAAATTAATATATTAAACACGTCACATACATAATATCATATATTAAAGTTATATTTTCCCCTATTAATTAAAAAAATAAAATTAGATAAAGTAAAGTAATATAAAATGTTGTATGAATCAATTTGGTCAAAAATTATCAATTAAAAAATAAATAAAACGTTTGATATCAATTTTTATGATAAATTAAAAAGTTATATAAAATGTTATATAAACAAATCTAATAATAATAGAAATTGTATCGTTATGTATACAAATAATTAAAATTATCATATATATAAGTTAATATTTATAACTAATTCAATAGGATAATAGGTATGACATAGATTTTATCGTACTCTTATACATACATATATCCATATCCATACTTATAATAAGTTAACAAATACATATATCTATATATATATATCCATACTCATTAAATTAACGGAAAAAAATCCTATCATATCCACGTTATTATAGACATCATGAATCGTATAAACGAATAAAATAATTTCAATTACACTTCTAAATTTTATGAACCTATTTGAGACAACTATATGCGGTCAAATGTATCTAGAGAAAACGAGCGTTATGTTTTATGGTTTCAAGTTTTTGTTATCAATTTTGAAAGGAAACAAAATTCAATATTGAAAAATGTCTGAAGTTAATTTTATTTGTTCAAAAATTACATTGTAAATACCTTTGCCAATAATTTCCTCACTCGTCGTCTCATTCATTGGAATGAAATATGCTATTTTATTGGAGAAAACCGTAAACATATTTTTCCTCATCCAACGGTTGATTTCGTCGAAATTCGCACATAAAAAATTTTAAATAGTTGCATGCGAGAAAACGAATTCCTACTTTTCCGAAAGAAAAGTAGCAAATTCGGACTCCCACCCACTACCCTCCTCCTTCACCACTCGTCATCTCCCCCACTACCCTCCTCCCTCCTCATCTTTAGTATCTGAAGTGGAATCATTATGTAATTTGAGAAACATAAAT
Organism: Carex parvula; assembly: GCA_025461045.1. Taxonomy (NCBI): domain Eukaryota; kingdom Viridiplantae; phylum Streptophyta; class Magnoliopsida; order Poales; family Cyperaceae; genus Carex; species Carex parvula. The sequence continues at coordinate 124,469 of JAJGRW010001954.1, forward strand.
TCTTAAATTTAATCTTCATAAAAAATATTTAAGGAATTTCGAAATTAAGAAAGATGAAATAAAATATTTTAGTCTTAATCACTGTTTTCCTAAAATAAATGAGGAAAAGGTTAAAATTTTCCGTGATTGGATTTCAGATTCATCATAAATTTATTTTTTTATAAAGAAAAAAAAATTAAATTTATAAGCTTCTAATTTATGATATACATTTGTCTATGTCAATTAAGACACAATTGTTGACGCAAGAAAAACAACAAATTCAGACTCCCACCCACCACCCTCATCCCTCCCCGCTCGTCATCTCCCCTAATACTCTCCTCTCTTCTCATCTTTAGTACCTGAACTGGAATCATTCTTTAATTTGAGATACATAAATTCTTAAATTTATTCTTCATAAAAAATATTTAAGGAAGATGAAATAAAATATTTTAGTCTTAATCACTGTTATTTAAAATAAATGGGGAAAAGGTTAAAATTTTCCGTGATTGGATTTCAGATTCAAGGTAAGTTCATTTTTTATAAAGAAAAAATAAATAAATTTATAAGCTTATAAAATTGATATACATTTGTCTATTTCAATTAAGATACAATTGTTGACGGCTGTATAAATTTTGAGTTTTGACCATGTAGAATTGCATTTTACATTTGTGAACAACAAATTTTGATCTTTCAGACTTGTTTTTCAACTTATTTTTAAAATGCACAGTTAATTATTGTGCTCATACATGCTTACTTATTCATTTAAATAATAATAATTAAATATGAGTGAGTCTATGGTACTATGCATATCAAGTTGGTTCGTAATACGGATCAATATTTTCATTTTCAAAATTCTAACTGTCGATCAGAACCGTTCAACATGATCCTCATATTAATATGACTTGCAGACCGAATTTTATATTTTTTAAAATTTTTTTTATTATTTTTTAAGATAGGTAGAAAATCACTTGATCTGAAAATTTTGGACCATTCAAAAACAATGATTTTCTATCTATTTTTAAAAATAGTAGAAAAATTCTAAAGAAATATAAAATCAGGTCTGCAAGTACATATTCATATGAAAATTATGTTGAACGGTTCGGATTGACTATTAGAATTTTGGAAACGAAAATATTAATCCTTATCATGGTCAAGTCGTGCTATGCACAATACCATAGACTCACACATTAAATATAGATGAGAATTACGTTGAAGGCAAGTAATTAAAATCTACATATATAATATATCCTATGAGTTAGTTTTTTATCCCATGATACGTCTTTGCCTTAAATAAAATTTGATTGAGGACAAAGGTGTAAGGTCCACCTTCACGTGACTTGTCTTACACTCCCCTACTTTGTTACTCACATGGAATCATTATTAGATTCGTTACTCTGTGTTCCAATGTAGAGATTAGTTAAACAGGGAGAGCCTAGCTATCCCCCGTGAACCATTCCCCGTCAGTTGCATTAATTAAGTGGGAGACCGCATAATTGTCAGCGCATTTTAGAAATTTGCAGAAAAGTATTCATAGTAACACAACTAGTATTCATCCATCTATATGAAGGTATTCACATTTGCAATAGAAACATATTTGGATATATTACAACATTCAGCATATAAAAAAGTAGGGGACCACAAACAACATGTGTGGGGGACCGCATAACTGTCAGAGCATTAATTAAGTGGGGGACCGCATAACCGTCAGCGCATTAATTAAGTGGGGGGACCACATAACCTTCAGCTCATTTTAGAAATTTGCAAAAAAGTATTCATCTGTAACACAACTAGCATTCATCCATCTATATAAATGTATTCATCTTTGCAATAGAAGCATATTTGGACACATCAATTACTCATCTTTTACACGTTTTTAGAGATGGGTTTTTTTTCTCCGTTCAATCTAACCAATATTTCTGACGATCTGTGAGGAATTTTGCAAATCTAAAACCACGAATGTCTTCTACACAATTTTCTCTTTCAAATGAGATCCATGATGACATACTTTCGAGTTGTCCGTTGCACAAGTATTCATACCTCGTCACAAGTATTCATCTCTCATCGAGCAAGTATTCATCATCGTCGTGTAAGTGTAAATAGTTAATGTACCAAGAATATTACAAACACAAGTATTTATACCTAAGATATTAAGTATTCATCCATAAATGTTAAAGTATTCATCTCTAAAACATCAAGTATTCATTCATACACCTCTAATTTTTTCAAAATTTGTTTTTCTGTCATTTCTTAGTACTTAGTACGCACTTCACTAATTCACCATTAATAAAGCTTTGTTCTTTGCAAATAACTTGCTACTGCATGAGGAGAACATAGAGACGATAGATCTGATCCGGCGATCGACAGTGATGGATCTAATCCGGTGGAGGCGGAGGTGAGAGAGGGAGGCGGCGGAGGCGGAGAGGGAGAGGTGGGAGAGACAGGTGGGGTGGAGGTGGGAGAGAGAGGGAGAGAGAGGAAAAAAATAAAGGGAGAAAATTGAATAATTAATTTATAGGTCCCACTAGGTAGTTAGAATTTGAATTATAGTTAGAAAAAGAAGTTAGTTAGTTGGGAGATGAAATGGGAGATGGATAGATGGGAGAAAGTATAATTACCCGATTAAATAATGTATTCCCTTTGATTTTATCCTTTTAATATCAACTACTTGAAAAGGAGATATCGGCAGAGACGGTGGATTCCGACCATTGTTTTTAGAAAATAAAAAGGATGATTTGTCAGGAAACAAATTCATTGGGTTTTTTTTTTCAAAAATAGTAAGGACCAATTTTAACCAAAGTTTCGGTTCAGATACGGAATCGAAACTTTGATTGGAATATTTTTTTTTTAAAGTTTGTTTATTTGATTATTTCCTTTTACTTGTTTATTTGACTATTTGATTATTCTTTGCACCTAATGGACGTTAGAACCCTTTAGACAATTAATAACAGTACAAGTAAATTGTTCTGTTCTTTAAATCTATTGGCTATTGCACATATCCTATATATAGCAAACTGCATATTAATCAGTCGTTTCCACAGATATAATTAAGTGAATATAAATTGTCTGAAGCAATTCCAACGCAATACAAGTTAATTTCTCAAAGAGTTCAAAATCAGAAAACATTAATTATGTAATGCCATATAAAAAAAAGACTACCAGGAAATTCCTATGACAGTATATATTCAAATAAAAGCACACCATATTGTCGCGCCTTTGCACTCTCATTTATTGATAAATATTTTATTAAATTGCATGAACAATCAAATACAAATTAATAAGAACAGTTACATATATCTAATGTTTTTGCCGTATATAATTCACACAACAAGAGCCTTCATAACTAAATTTCAAAAGTAAAAATTATAATGGATCAATTATAATTTTAATTAATGTGATCCATAAGTTCTATCAGTCAATATAACATATGTTACTCGAACATACCAATTATATTAAAATGCATACAACCATGCACTCTTGATAGCTTAATTAGGCCGATCGATTAAGCAATAGTTCCGGTGTAGACAGTGTTGGGCTTCCAGTTCGGCGGGATGACATCCTTTACCACAACCTTCTTGCCCTTGCTGTCGGTAATCTGGAACGAGAAAGGTGGCAGGGTCGGGTGGTTCGGGTCCAACCTCCAAATGGTACCAACATTGTGTGTCATGGGTTCCCAGCCTGTGACACCAGGATATGGCGAGTTGGTTTCCTGTAACTCGACGGCAGTAATGTCACCACCATCGTACTTAATACTTACGGAAAAGTATATGTTGTTCGAGCCTTCCTCCACATGGAATGAAACGGTGTTTCCTGCACAAGTTGTTTGGATTATAAAAGAAAAAAAAAAAAAAACAAATCAATCCATAAAATACCAATATGCACAAGCATATTTTTTAAATTAGGATTTAGGAACTTGGAATCTGGAGTAGACATTTTGATTTTCTGATAGGATATATATACATTTCTCTGGTAATTGGTACCAGTTCAGCTAAATAAATGCTAAAAAATGAGATTTATTCAATAATAATGTGGGTAAATACCTGAGAGAGCAGAAGGAATAAGGAGAGAGAGCAAAGCAAGAGAAAGAACAGAGGTAAGGAGACGAGAAGCCATTGTTGTTATTTATTGAAGGAGGAAAGGTTTTCAGAGAAGATGAATTTGATTTTGCTGGGATGAAGTTGAGGTGTATTTATATGTAGAGAACAGACTAAAGAGGGGTGAGCCCGTGAGCGGATAAATTGCAAATTTAATGAATGGTTCTACGTAAAGTGTGGATAAATCGTGATATTATTATACAAGTATTTATGTGTTGAACAATAAATCCAGCTACCACCAAATTACAAATAAAGCTATACCCGATCTAATGATTTTTCAGATCAATACAAATGTAGAATCCAAGTGTGTGTAGAGTTAGACAGCAAAATTATAACAAAATGTAGTGATTTTTCAAATATTTTACGCCTGATCAGGGACGGACCCAGAGTATTCCAGGAGGCAGCTGCCTCTCTGGATTTTGAGTTTTAGTGGTGATTTATCGGTTTCGATCGACTTTGCTCCTCCTGAAATTTTTTTTTGTCCCCTTTTGGACGTTTAATTTGTAATTCGAGTTAAATTTAGGATTAAAATTGAAATAAATCTGTTGAATTTTTATTGGTAATTAGAATTATAAGTTAGAGCATCAGAAATTACAAGTCAAAGCATTGGAAAGTATAGTTAAAGCATTATTTTTTGTCGAGTACCCAATTGGTTAATGAATTTAAATCCGATTCGATATTTTTTTGCCCCCCTTAACGAAAATCCTGAATCCGCCCCTGCGCCTGATGGCTATTAAGGGAGATGAAAGAACTGACCGAAAATATAAAACTTATGCAAATTATGAAATTTCAAAAACCCCTTGCAGAAAACCTATTTAAATACAAACAAAATCATCCGTTCAAAAATAATGCTTTCTAAGGGTCCACTTTGATGTTGATCTGTTTGATTTCGGAAGAAATAACGAAAACCAAAATGTTTGAACGTGTTTTCAGTGAAATAGATAAAATATAATTGAAATATTATTTTGTTGAGCATATTAACAAGATAATTTAGTTATTCTGAAGTTGATTACTATTTAGCAGATTAATTCAATTCAATTGGACTGATATAAAAAGTAGGCCAATAATTCGAAATTTCTAAAATATTCAGAATTGAATATACAAAAGTTAGGAATAAGAGAAATAATATATAAAAAAATTCATCAAGGGAAACTTTCCAGTGTACCCATACAAACTTTCAAAATAGTCAATTTTTCTATGAAAACACTATAATATCCAATATCCCTATGACAACTTAACTTTTTTCTTCCATCCCCTTTCATTTATTTACCTTTTTATTAAATTATTTTAAAAACGAAATTGACAAATATACCGTTCTCATGGCCGGCCTTAAAATTTGAATTAAAGAAAAGAAATATTGATTGGACTTGTTATTGAACTTAGATTTTACTAGTTAGACATTTGAAAATTGATGTGATTAAATGAACTGGACTTGGACTGTTGGATTCAGACTTAATTATTTAGACTTGATTGGACTGATTGGACTGGAAGGTTAACAATTGAACGAGTCTGTAAAAGAAACTGAGTTAACAATTTTAAGTGATCTAATTAAAAAGGTTAAGTAATAAAGAATAATTGATAAATGATGTTATTAATTAAATGAGTACTTTTATTAATTAAACATGATGAGGGGATGTTGAAAATGTTTGATTGATTAACGCCATGACTAGGCTAGGAACTAGAAAGGGGATAGAAAGCCTTTAGCCGAGTAATATTCATCTAACATAAGGAATCAAATGCCATTGAATTTAGTTCAACGGCCATCGAAATGCCATTGATTCCTTATGTTTTTTTTTTTTTGAATTAATCAAAAAAAAAAAAAAAAAAACACAAGGAATCAATGGCATTTCGATGGTCGTGGACTAAATTCTATCTGATGTCAAAGTTAAAACCGTTTGATTCGTAAGAAATTTCATGCGGGAGCCGAATATTTTTTTTTGCCATCTTTGAAAAAAAAGATATCGCTTTGCCCACTTTTTTATTTTTGAGAATTTTCATATTTACGAGATCCGCAGATTATAGCTGCATTTGTGAACATGGTAAAATATGAAAATTCTCAACAACAGAAAAAAGTGCCTAGAGGAGTAGAGGGTTTATGTTTTTTCCAAAGATGGTAAAATAAAAATTTGGCAGTGGGAGGGAGTGTCTTGCTTCTCTTCGGCCTTCCGCTGGCTATAAATTCTCACTTCAAAAATATTTGAAAATAAATTGTTCCATATATATATATATATAATTATAAAGATTACAATAACTGATGACCATACCCAACCCTCAGAATAACATAATAATACAAACCCTTTCATGACCAAAATCCAAAAACAATCCTGACTCCCTTAGCAAAGCATTTATATGACCGTGTTTCAGTCACAAAATGCAATAGTTTTGAACCAAATAAGCGATAAATACTTGTGAGAATACACCAAATTGGTGATTTAACTGTATTGAACAACAGATCTATAAAAAGTGTTTGGCCTCCAATTCACCGGGATCACATTACTCGCCACCAGCTTGCGGTTCTTGTCGTCAGTCATCCGGATTGAGAACGGGGCATGGAGCGGGCGATTTGTGTCCAACCTATAAATAGCACCCCATGATTCTTTCATCTGCACCCAATTGCGTGAGTTGCTTTCCATAATCTCGACCATGTTTAGGTCGCCTTCTCCGTCCTCGTACTCGATCAACACCGCCAAGTAGTTAGGGTTTGATCCTTGCTCTACATGGAATGAAATTGTCCTTCCTGGGTACTGGCATGGTACACTATAACAAAAGTAGAAAAATTGTGTTTTATAAACTTTTATTATTAGATGAAAAGATTCTTTAGTTAATTAAAGCTGGCAAAAGTGCCCACAGAGAACTTTGTACAGAATAAAAGATTTCTACTTTGCATCAGTGTTTTCTATTTTTTAATCAACAGCTCTGGAAAGTTTTAACTTTTGCTTTGTCCTCTTAGCGAGAAACCACATGATATGTACCAGTACTATTTTCTTTTCAGAGACAGGGCATGTTGTACAAACTTGTCCTCCTAATATATAAAAAAAGTACAATTAATAATTTGTTCTCCGTATGATATTTAATTTGCTCCACCAGTTTGTTAAAATCTAATCAATTATATATGCGACAAAAGTAATATTTAATATTTAGAAATATCAATTGCCCAAGTAGGGTCTGTTCGGTTTTTACTGTGCCCGTAAAAAGAAAATTCAAATTTTTTTCCCACGCACACAGTATTTCAGTCATTCAAATGGAATCCGAGCCAATTCCTGTTCCCACTGTAGGCCGAACAGGGCTGTATTTACCCCAAATTCCCATATAAACTTCTCCGAAAGTAATACATTTGGAAATTAAATTAAGTGTTGTTTTCGATGTATTGTTTTATAAACCACATTTTAGCGGATTATAAAGTTGTGCATCTCTTGAGGCTAATATCTTATTTGTGCATTTCTAAATCCTTTGAAACCAGATGTCATCTAAATTGAACTCACCGAGCGAAATCAATTGCGAGTCTACCGGCATGACGGAGATCATTGGCCCTGCCAGGATAGGCCATGGATCCAAATGCCGTACCAGCCATGTCAAAATGGTACGGTGCATCGAGGCAGATGCCGCCATCACACAAGTCAGCGATGGTGATATGAGACGGCTTGCCTGAGCATGCTGGGTGGCCAGTGCATTTCACCTGATAATAAATTTTCACAAAAAACAACATGAGACAACAGATAATAGATTATTTTCGGGAGGAACAGAGAGAAATTAAAGATTGTATAATTACCAAATAGCAAGAACCGCATCCTTTTCCTCCCTTGAACAAATTGTGGTTCCCACATGATGTCATGGAATTGAAAGGAGGCAAGTTTACATTTTTGAACCCACATCCACCACCTGTGCAAGCAAAAATATTAGTTGCAAAATTTAACCATCATTTGCTTCGATAAAAAAAATTAATTAAAATGAATATAATAATCTATGCATTCACCCATTATATTTTAAGAAACATTTACTAATTAATGGCCAACCCAGATCTTCTCAGTTATTAAGATAAACGACCATGAAACTTTGGATCTTGGTATTGATTGAGCTAAACCAATGAACTTAAATGAACTTAGTAAACAATATGCACTTATAAGACAATGTGGGTTAAAATATACCGTTATCATCTGCGCCGGCGCCGGTTGGGGAACCGTACCACGTGGCACTTCCCATGTTCCAGTTCAGTGCAACCGCAGAGGTGGTGTAATTGATGACAGTAGGATCGAAGCAAGTAGAAAGGGTGAAAAGAGAGAGCAAGGCAAGAGAGGCAGCCAAGGTGAGGAGAGAAGAAGAAGAAGAAGAAGCCATTATTGTGTGATAAGTAGCAGAAGGGTGAAAGGTGGTCAAGAAAAGGTTGGTTCTGATTTGGGGGTCTGAGAATTAATGTGCTGTATTTATAGGCAGCAAAGGAGGATATAAATCAACGACACGGGCTGTTGGGGGTCACATGGGAAGTGAGAAATAAATCAATAATTGATCTGTTTGGGTATTAGCCTATTAGGAGGGAATAAAGATACAGAAGCTCAATTCACCGAATATATGAAAGCCGAGTATGGTTTTTTTTTTTAAATAGAATTCATGTAAATCAAATGAACGGAACAAGCCTCTGGTTTTGGGAATTTAGAAATGTAGCCTCCACCGATCCCTAGGATCGGTGGAGCAGAAAAAACGCAACCTACACCGATCCTGGGGATCGGTGGAGCCTGTTTTGCACCATACGGGTGCAGCCTGCACCCCTTGCCACAGAAAATCCCGTATTGCCCTCCACCGATCCCTAGGACCGGTGGAGGCTTGATCTCCAAAATTCGAACCCGAGAGGTCCATAACTCCATCTCTGTCTCTCCCTTTCTTCTCCTTCCTTTCATCTCCGAACTCTTCTTGTTTTTTTTTTTTTTTTCTTTTATCCTTTCAATTTACTCAACGATTTTAGAATCCAATTGTTTTAAAATTTCTGGATCGTCTAAGAGAGTTAGAAACTCTTCGGATCTACGATTTTGACGAGGTAAATATCTCTTTTTTTTATAATTTTTTATTTTAGCCGAATTAAAATGAATAACTAATTTAATTTAGTTTGTTTAGTATATTTAGATTGTTTTTGTGAAATGTAGTGTTAAATTAGTATTTGGTGTAATTTAGTGTTGATTTGGAGTATATTTAGTAATTTAGTGGTAATGTAGTGTAATTTAGAGTTCATTTGATGTTAATTTAGTGTAATGTAGTGATGTAGTGTTAATTTAGAATTTATTTGATGTTAATTTAGTGTAATTTAGTATATGTAGTATAATTTTGTGTAATTAAGTGTTCATGTAGTTTAATGTAACTTTTTAGTAATATGTATTATAATTTTTGTAAATTAGATAAATGTGTGATGACTCTCATGAAGTTTAAAATTAGATAAAATTATAAATGTGTAAAATTAGTAATATGTAGTATAAATTTGTGTAATTAATTGTTCATGAAGTTTATTTTTAAAATCAAAATTAGATGATATGTTGTTTACATATAGTTCAATTTTCATTATTGTAGCCATATGCTTGAAAAAAATATTTGTTTATATATTTATGTGTGATGACTCTCATCAGTTGAAAAAATATTTGTTTATCAAATTTTCCAACAGAGTCAATGGATAATCCGGATTATCCAGAGTTGTTGAAATTAGCACCACAGAACCACAGGGCATGGCAAGTTCGTGATATGGTAATTTTGATTATATTTATTAATTATTTGTTGCAAATAAATATTTCTTGAAGTATTTGAAGGGTTTATAATGTTTTAATTTTTTTTGGCAGCCTACCTCTTCATTGCAGGTAAATTCACATCAGACTAGTATTGCTTACAACGGTCGGATGGAAGGTGCTCTGAAGAGGTTAGGGTTGTATCAAATTGCTCGCCTTAATGATTGCAAGATTGATCCGTATTTGATTACTGCTCTGGTTGAGAGGTGGAGGCCGGAGACCAATACATTTCATCTACCTGTCGGTGAGGTGACAGTGACGTTGGAAGATGTTGCATGTCTATGGGGCTTATCGACTAAGGGTAATTAATAATCATGAGTTGTTTATCGGTTAATTTAATTACCTATTTATAAAAAATAAATTGTTAATTGTATAATTCTTTTAATTTGCAGGTGACGCGATTACTGGCACCAGCGATACTGATTGGGACCCATACTTAGTGTTTGATCTAGGGGCTGATCCGGCAGATTTTTACAATGACCTCCATCAGACAATGCCATATAAATATAGGATTTATAATCCTAACACATCGAAAGAACGATTGTCCGTCTCTGCTTATGCGCTTAGACTAAAATGGTTGCGGGCGCAATTTAGTTTTGAGTTAGAAGATTGGCACAACGATGAGATAGTTGCACGGTACACTCGAGGATTTTGTATGGATTTATTCGGGTCGGTTATGTTTCCAGATTCAAGTGCGGATGGAGTCCCTGCGATGTACTTGCAATTCATCACTGATCTAGAGACTCCACGAGAATACAATTGAGGAGGTGCTGTACTTGCACATCTCTATCGAGAGTTGTCACGTGCTTGCCACGCGGGGGCAGACACGATAGCGGGTCCGATGTTGTTGTTACAGATTTGGTCATGGACTCGATTTGCTGTTGGTCGGCCTATACCCCGATCAGAGCCACCTCCCTTCGGTGGTGCCGATGAGGATACGAGGAATGCTTTCGGTGCGAAGTGGACCACTTTTCATTTGTGGCCAGAGAACCCTCACTTAGGTAAAAAGATTTATAATTCGAGATAATTTCGAAAGATTTATAATTGTTTTTTAAAATCTATATTTTTTTACAGGTGGTACAGCCACGTATAGAGATAACTTCGATAGACTAGCTGATGAGACAGTTAACTGGCGACCATACGTTGATTACTATGATCAGTTACCTCGACATGTCCGACGACAAAAGAGGTATTGGACGAGATGCGGTTACGTGATCCATTTTGGATGGTGGAGTTTCAGCATGCGGATAGGGTCATGCGCCAGTTTGGTAAGTACCAAGATATCCCGCCTCCTCCTCCTCTACCATGGGATGACATCAGTACTTTACGAAAGACGTGGTATCACGATGGCAATTCAACAAGGGATGGTTGTTGGGCGTTTACTCTTAGTGAGTACATCGAGAAGCCTGCAGTATTAATTGCAGAGCGGAGACCATATGACATGACTAGGCATCATATGTACATGCACTGGTTCAACGCGCGTGGTATGAGATCAGTGTATCTATCAGATAACAATCCGGAAGCTCTACGACGTCAGGCTCCCCCGCGTACAGGAGATGCTGCAACACTGGCATACGTTCCTCATGGCCATAGGCATTCTCGTGTGGTTCGTACATTATTTTTTTTTCAATCAAACTAGATTTTTCAATATTAATGTGCAATATGTCACAGTTCGAAATGTATTATGCAGATTTCTCGAGAGATACAATTCACTATGCAGGGTGTAGACATGGTGAGGACCCCGGGACAAATAGCATATGGCAAGATGATCCTCGAGCATGCACGTGACATTATGGAGGATATTGATCAGATTCACATCTTCCGAGGCATACTCGACAATGCTGGGATCCCTACAGACTGGCACCCAACAACGATGGCAGCATCTCGTAAGACTTCTCCCAGCTCCCAAACAAGTCGGCAATTGCAAGTTCCCTACCTCTCCACAACTTGTTATACGAGGGCGTTACTGACCCAAATTTAACTTTAACCATATGCTTGACCGCTTTAATGCTCATCTCCAGATCATCTTTCAAAGCCGGTTTAATAATATCAGCAATTACTCTGGAAGTCATTTGATGACTATCCAACCTTTCAGCACTTCCAAAACATGTGTGGATAAACGGGTTGGTGGAAATTGTCCATGCACCAGTTGGACATACAATTGCATACAATTTCCATTGGCATTTAGAAGATTTACATTTAACTCTATACTTAGTTTTGCTGCTGTTTAGCACTTCCAATTCTGTGTTTCGGGGTAGGTGAAAATCAGCAAGTTCTGATTTTAGTTTGGCTTTGGATTCAAACATTTGACCTTCAGCAAATTTTTCATCTAACCTGGGGGGGTTCGCAAAAAATGCACGATCCTTGTATGGCATTGGCATTTCATCGTTGAATGATGAACATGGATGCTTAAGTCCTCGATTGAGGAATGGGATCGACTCGTGCCACTCCTTCAATACTTCTCGGGCGTTCATTTCAGCCTCAAATTCGTCCATATCTGCATCCCATGCTTCATCAGAATCGTCATCATCAAAAGAACTTGTATCAGATTCATTGTCTCGATCTGATTGCTCATAAGGGTCATCACCAGCCTGAACCGGAGGTGTGTAGGTGGGTACAGGTACACTGCCCGAGTCAGGATGAAAGCCGGTCTGAACCGACGGTGTGTTACTACCTCCAGGCAAACTATCTGGACACGGATCATAACTGATTTGGTTTCTACCCTGGTGTGCCTCAGCTACCAATTCTATAACCTTAAATCCAGCCACTTGAGCTGCAGTTGTTTAATGACATCCCAAGTTTCCTCATTTTCTATCCGAAATAGTGAGAAATGGTACGATCCGGGTTGTGCTGTGTTCATACGTTCCCTGATTGTCAATTTGACTCGACTTGGAAGCAATTCAAGTCCAACGTATATTTGCCGTCTTATAACAGCAAAACTGGTAGAATCAGATACGGTAAAGGTAAATGCAGCCCCTATGTCATAACCAACACCTGTTGAAGTGCTTTGGAGGTTACCACCATAATACACATTGATCAATAGCAGTGACATTTTGCTGAACAAAATTCAAACACCAAATTAACTCCAAATATTTTTCAATTTTACAACACTAAATATAAACATATGAGTAAAAAAAAACTCACAATAATAATCAGAAGATGATGCTGAGTACAATGGTGGTGGCGATCTGTTCATATGGCAACTCCTCTATTGAATTTGGAAAAAACGAAAAAATGAAAGAAAGAAGAGAGAAGAGAGAAAAATGGAGGCTGGGAAGAGAAGAAGAGAGGGGAAGAAGGGTGCGGCTGCTTGTTTTGACCCTAAACCTGCCTACACCGATCCACAGGACCGGTGGAGGCATTTTTGAAGCTCCACCGATCCTAAGGATCGGTGTAGGGTGTTTTTGGTGTGGCCTTAGGTGTAACGTGTGTGGCAGTGCAAAACAATGCTCCACCGGTCCCTAGGACCGGTGTAGCTTGGGTTTTTTTTGCTCCACCGGTCCCTAGGATCGGTGGAGGCTAGATTTCTAAAATTGAAACAGGAAAGGCTGGTTCCGTTAAATGATTTTACAGTAATTCTATTTAAAAAAAAAAACCGCCGAGTATATTAGTTGGTAGTGATTAATATTCCATTTTTCTATATGATAAAGTGAAAAGGAACAAAAAAAGAGAAGGAGAAAAAGGTATAAATTTGAAAATTAGAAAATTAGAGATGATTAATGCAGATATAATGTACGAATTAGAAAGTGATTTGCATCCACTGTTTACAAACTTTTTTAATCTTAAAAGATTTTAGTTCTATAGAGCATTCTACTTACAAACTTCTAATTACCAAACTAAAGAAAAAAGATTGGATAGTATTAGTAGCTATAGAGTTAATAATCCCAATGCCAAAGAATCGGTTACAAATAATATAAATGTCATTTATTTCTCCACTACTCTCCACTACTCCCCACTACTTTTAGTATTCATTTCTCCACTATTATTGAAATTAATTTTAGATAACTTTTCATCTATAATTTGTGACATATTTATAGAGACTTTGTATTTTTGTATTGCATGCATAAGAAATATATGAATAAGAGAATATTTGACATCCTTTAGACTATATCTCTATTTTGTTTATGTTTATTTATATTTATTTTATAACACATTATCAGCACGATTCTATAACATGCAGCTTATCTTTTGGATAAATGATTCCGACGATGCTGATCTGGGTGAACAGTAAAAACAGTGTTTCCAAAATTCTGGACCATATGATCAGCAATTTTCAAAGTGGCTTAATAAATAGTAAAAAAATTCAGAAAAATGTAAAATTTGGTCTCCAAGCACATATTAATATAGAGAACAAGATAAACGGTCGGATCGACCATTTGAACATTGAAAACGCAAAAATGCTTATTTAAGCATATGTGGGCATATGCTTATATAAGCATAATAGCCAAGCACAAGATAATACTACATGTATTACTCAATTAAAAGAATGATACGTCAAAGGAGATAGAACAAGACATATTTAACCAAATTCTTTTTTCATACACGATCTCCAACGAGATAATGTTATTAATGTTCAGCAAATTCGTTCAAGTGAGAATCTAGCAGATTTATTCACTAAGACGCTCCCTACTACAATATTCGAAAAACTAGTTAGTAATATTGGATCGTCGACTTAAAGATCTTGATTAGTGTTGTTAGAGAGTGTGTGTTAGTATGCATTACATTTCCTTTATCATGGTCATTTCCCATTGGTTTTTCTAGTAAGGTTTTAGTTGTGTATTGAAAGAATAATGTATTTTTTTTATTAAGTTTTTATCCCATAGGATTTTTTCTAATAAGATTTTAATGAGACATATTATTATATAACGAACATCCAATAGGAGTGTTATGAATAATATAAATGTGGATGCCCATTTATTTCCTCCATTAATATTGGCATTCATTTCTCCACTACTTTTGGCATTTATTTTTCCACTACTATTAGAATTAGTTTTAGATAACTTTTCATTACAATTTGTGGCCTATAATCTTGTATTGTACACATGAGATATATATGAATAAGAGAATATTTGTCATCCTTTATACTATGTCTCTATTTTATTTATATTTCTTTATATTTATTTTATAACATAATCTATTTTATTTTTTATTTTTAAATGAACAACAATAGTATTTTTGATTTTAAGTATTTAGGAACTTTATAATTGTTTCCAAATGTATGCGGTTATAGGAAATATATTGACACATATATATGTTCATTACCGCACATCTAATATATTAATTTGCAAGTATAAAAGTTATAGTTGTCTAGATAGTGGATACACACATTTACATGATATTTTTTTTATCACAAGTCAGAGAGCAATTTTGTGAATGCATGAGTTCACATATTACTTCTCAATAAATATTGCTCTCTAGTATTTGCTCCAAGTTATCTTGTAAATACCTACCTTCAGATAGTTGCATGATATAATTAGAATTTCAAACTATGAGAGTCAAATCCTCAATAAAGATTAATCATATAAACTTTTCACGATGAATATAAAAATTAATTTTACAGGACTCATAATATTTCATCCTAAATTATATATAAAATTATGTATAAATACACATATTTAAAAAAAAAATATAGGATTCAATTGACCCTCTTCACCTCAAGTGGATCCCCTACTGGACAATTGTGATTTAAAACTGCATTAAAAAATAAAAATATTTTAGAGATAAAAATAATTTTACCTACATACATATGTTCGAAACACAAGTACATTTTTTCTTAAATATTTGAAAGTAATTTATTAACGTGGGTTATATATATCGAAAAAAGAAGGAAAGACAAAAAAAAATCAGTATGAAATGCAACTGAATTGTTCTGCCCCTAGCTAGTTGGTGATCCGTCTATTTAACCTTCATTGCCTTTCTTTTCTCGTAAATTATTACTCATTTGCTTGTCAGTAAATTATTTTATTTCTCATTAATTTCATTTCCACGTTGTTAAAATTTGATGTTTCAAATTGCTAAATCTAGCAAAGAATTCGAGCAATCAAGTAATAAACTAATTGAATACCGGGCCATTTCTCCACATAAATGAAAAAAAAAAAACATTTACTATCGACTATTTAATTTCTCAAATCATTAATTGCAGTTATTATTTCCTAATTATCAAGCAATTTGGAAGGAACATTTCTCGGAGTTCTCTTTGTTAATTTTGCTTTATTTCTCCGGAACTAACCGGTGTGGCGGTGCATATATATCTTTTTCTCAAATCTATGAGCTAGGCCAAACATTAATTTCAGGATATTTATTATCTCATGCGAAAAAGTGTGATACTATCCAGCAAACTAAATATTATTTATTTTACTCAACACTAAAATAAAAATATTTTCGTTAATATAAACACGGTGAATCAATATATCTCTTTTTCAATTTATACATCTATCGTTGTATCTTGAATCTGATCTCGTCGGTCTTACGTCACTTGATACCATTTTGATAACAAGTTACCAACTCCACCGAACCAGGAATCCGATCCGATCTTGAATTGTGTTTCTACTTTCTAAAGCTGCGGAAGCAATTTACAGAGGTATACAAAAAAACAAAGATTTAAAGTAAATTCATCGCATGCAGGATTGAAAATTCCAGCATAATTTAAAGTAAATGCATGCAAAATGCTTGCATACAAGTTTAGTCTTGGGTTCAGTTATGCATGTACTTCTGGGTTAGCTATTTTTTTTTTTTGTTTAATTTTGAGTATTAGAGTCACAATATAGTTTTAATATTTTTCACATTTTCATGATAACACTAATCGATTTGGAAACTACATATACAGATGCTACTGTTAATCAATTATTGAGTTTTGATTCGGTTTTGATCAAGTATTGTGTGGAGCTGATTTTACTCAATTTTGATAGTTACAATATTGTTTCAAAAATATAACTGAATTCTTTTTAAATAAAGATAGGGTCAAATCTTTCATCTGAGACATTTGTGTTAGTCATTAGATCAAAGCTTCGTTTTAAATATACCCGATTAATTTTATATTATGAACGCGTCGCGCGGTTATATAATTAATATATCCGATCCAAATCCTATCGAAATTTGACACAGAAACAAGTTGGTGTGATTTCAGTCTTTAATCCAAATTAAAATTCGCCATGAAACTCATATAAATACTTGATTATAGTACATTATAATAAAAATATGGGCAAAAATAAGAAAGTTGCCATTCATCGGTGTCTCCTTGAACAATTCTTGAGCACCTCGTATACATGACACCGTGCCTTCTTTAAGTATCACCAGTGAATTTTTTTATCACTAAATTAAAAAAACCATATGTTTCACAACCCAAGATTCAAACCTGGAGTGTTTTGAATGTTAATTTGCCCATTCTTCTACGATGTTTTCTCTCTGACATGTTCAGACAAGCCCTTTATCATATCTGTTAATTAATTTGTTAAAGTTTTTTTTTTTTTTTATCTTTGAATTTAGAGGGGAGAGTGCTAAATTAGAAACATGAAAGTATATCTCCGGAGCAATATTGCTAGTTTGCTACCTTCAAGTATTGAGATTTGAGACAAATGGTTCAAAAGTTTAACAAAGGCTAGACTTAATTATTCCAAATAAAGCCAGCAAAAAAAGTTTTCTTTTTAACGTGGTTGCATGTCAGCTTGCCAGATTATATAAAATTATAAACTATTAAGAAAATTATGTATAGTGACAATATATTTGCATTTGTCTCTTCTACCAAATCCCCTCTACTCCACACCTAAAGCATTCATTATATGTCACACTGTCAGCATAAACCCAACCACCAACTATCTATTGAAGTATTGAACCAGGCATAATAGCCTGTTAATACTGGTAAAATTAATTTGTTCTTTCTATTTGGGTAGCATGCCCGGTACAGACTAACACAGAGAAAAACCCAAATACGCAATAATATGTACATATGACATATGTACATTACAAAATATTTCATGACCCCACCAAGCTCCTTTTTAAGTCAAAGTAGTGGGGCCCTCATTCCTAAGAAATCAACCTATAGAGACCCCACAAGACTGTTATTGCACATGCAGCCGATTAAATGGCAACCATCTCTATGTAACTAATCCACATTTCTTAGCAAGGGAAGTTGGGACAGAAGTCACATGCTAGTATGCTACTACTGGTACGGGACCAGCATGTGAGGTTGCTCTGTTACAAGTGTTATCATTTAATCATTACATTAAAGAAGGATAATGTTTTCTCGTTTCGTTTTCAAAAGAAAGTGGGGTTGGATATCAGATTGCGACAGTTTTTCTAGTTATGGGTGTGAATAGGTAATAGGTACAGTAGCATTGCACGTCTTTTAATGCGAGAGATTGGCGTAAATAATGGCGGGAACAAGGGGGAGGAGATTTGATGAATGTCTCCAACTCACCCACCCACCTGACCACCTCTTTAATTACAAGCAGTTCTTGACTTCTTTCACGGAGCTGAGCTGATTTTTTGTCCAAATTTTACAACGGTAGATTGAAAACTTGAAAAGTGAAAACCAATTCATCCGTTGTTTCATTGTACAAAAATTTGATTGGCGCAGCAACTCTCAATTAATGCATGTTGCAGTCTTGCAGAAATGGTACTTGTCAAGATCTGATGGATTAAAGGTGAGGTTCTGACTTGTGTATAGAATCAACATCTGGGTATTCAAGACAATTGTAATATTGTCACTATGAAGACATCTAGAATTTTTTTTAACAAACCATAATTAGAAAAATGAAAGTTAGAGAACCAATATGATTGTTTTTTTATTTAAAAAAATCACAAGTACTGAATAGGCAAATACCACCTATTTATTTTTAAGGGATACCGAGTAGCTTATTTGGTATCATAGTGACAAATTAATAGTTCGGGTTCGGTTCAGCGAGGTAAAAAGTTTGTGATTCAGGTATAATTCGGAAATTATTCGGTACAATAAGGAAGCAAAAAAAAAAAATCCAAAAAAACCGTAAAAAAAAAAAGTTTTGAAAAAAAATAAAAAAATTTCGCGTTTTTATCGCGAATAATTCGTCAACTCGCGTTTTATACGAGTTTTATTCACAAATAATTCGTCAACTAGCCAATAAAACGTATTATATGTTTTTCTGCGTTTTATTCGGAGTTCAGTTTGGTAACGTCGAAAAAATGAATTATACGCGAATCTTGTCACTATGTTTGGTATCACCCCATGCCACAACCTTTTCTCCATTAACCGTTTGGTCTTCCATAGTACCGAATAGCCTATTCGGTACCTCTTGAAAATAAATAGGTGGTACCGAATAACTTATTCGTTTCTTATGATTTTTGTAAAAAAAAAAAAAAATCATATTGGTTCCCCTAGATTTCATTTTTCTAATTATGGTTTGTAAAAAAAATTCTTAAATTGAGCAGTGTTGTCTTGAGAAAATCATTTTTATTACTGAGAGTTGGGAAAAACTTTTGTTTCTTTATATCTAATTTGTTTTTAAATTCTCTCTTTCTTATTTCTGCACCAATTAATGCACAATATATCAAATAAAGAAAGTTACATAATAAATATTACAATGAGATAAACTCAGGAAGACCCCCAAAAAAAAAAAGTCGGTTCTCTTGAATGCATCTTCAAATAAAGATTGACTGATGTATTTCTACTTTTGCATTTTAAACAATATTTATGATGTTGTTTTCTTTTAGAATACATTAATTATTTCCTTTTAAAGGATCATAAAGTCATTCCTATTACGATAGAGATAGACTAGAGGTGCTACTTTTACCTGATTATTCGGATTTGATCCGGATCCGATTAATTTGGATAGGGTATGGTTTAAAAAATATAACCGGTTAAATTATGGGTATCACAAAATTAATAATTTAATATCCAATCCGGATTCGAATCGGAACCGAAATTGTTATAAATAGAATATGAATTTGATTTAATTATCCAACCCATAACCGAATCCAACCTGTACCCGATAAAATGATAATACTATTCTTTATAATTATTTAATCCCTTGCTCAAACACGTAACAGAGAAAGGTCTATAGACAAGTTGGTAATAAAAGACAAACAACATTTTCAGCTCTCAATAACCTAAATCACGCTCTCAAATAGCACCGCCAAATTGAATTTGTTCAATATTATGATAACACTATATGCAACTTTAATATCAATACTTAAATAACAATAATGAAAAGACGAGAATCAACATTTGGTCTAGTGGCAAAAGCAATGTTTTCCGTGTGGAAGGTTGCAGGTTCGAAATTCGAAAGAAGCAATCCATTGTGGATATTAATTAGTTGGATGGCTTGATCTCTAACCTTTACTCAAAAAAATAATGGAAAGACGAAATCTGGTGCGCTCTAATACAAATTACTTGTAATTGAGATCTAAAATGAAAGAATAAATATAATCTCGTGAAAATTGAAATCTCTATAGATATATACTGATGTATATTTATTTTGAGAAGAAACAGATATATACCCAGGATAAAAATATGAAAATAATATACGCTGTGATTTAAATTTGAATGATCATTTTTCTGTATATTGTTGATGTTTTGATGGAATGCTTGCATTGTTTTTACTGCAAGTTAACAAGATAGAGTTGCCACGGATGAAATATTTTAAGATTAAAACGGCAGTCACAGAACTATATAAAATAAGAGAAAAATCAAATAATGCATCAGGACAAGATGCATCCCGGATTTCGTTGATCAAATTAAGGATCGGTGCAGCAATATATTTGATAAGCGCCAAAAATTGCAAACATATATTGCACAATGCCGGGCCTTGGAGACACTTGCCACCTTATCACTCTTCTAGCTCTAGTTAGAATAGAGAGCATTCAATGCTGGGACATACTCCATGACCAATAAATGCAGATTTTTTTTATTTTTAGAAATTTAATAAATAATTAGTTGGAAACATGAAAGAGTGTTTTATCTTTTTTGATTTCATAGAATCCCAATGGAAATCAGATGAGATTGGGCTAAGTAGGATTATAATCTCTTGCAGATGTTCGGATGATCTATTTTTTCTCCAAAGAAATTTTACGAAATTTTTCTAACCCTTCACTATATAATTGAAAATCGTTGGAAATAAATAATTTAGTCCGACGCAATTTTTTTTCACAATCTCTCTCTTTCTCTACATGTGGTTATTTGAGTTTCACTCTCTCATCTGTCATCATTTGCTTCATACCCAAATCAGATAGTGTATATATAAAGAGCTCTCTTCTTATTAATTTCTCATTTTGGAACTAACTAAATTACTAAAAAGTCCATATCTGAAAAGTTTTTTTTTACAAACTTTTTCTTATTTTAAATATACGAGAAATTTTAATAGAAATACATAATTTTAAAATAAATCAAGATTTTTTTCCACAACTAATCCCACAGTACATCCGAGCACTAATTTCAGCACATCCATAATTAACCGTGTGCGTACCTATGAGTATGAGTTCCTGCAAATTATATAATAGGTTCTCGAGCTCGTAAAATTCCATCTTGCACAATCCCGTGATAAAAATATATACCATGATTCAGTGTCTTTAGGCATTTAAAAAAAAAAACAAATCAATGATAAGGTTCCTTTGGAGATCTATGCAGAGTAGGGGCGGAGCCAGACTTTCAGACTATGGGGGTCAAATGTAAATGGAGGTCAAGCATATAAAATTTTTCTACTACGAATGTGGGTCAATTTCACACTATCCATAATATTTTACTTTAAACTATATTAAAATAAGGTATAAATAAAAAAGAATTCAAAATTTGATCCCCATTCATTGTATGTAGATTCGCCTCTGCATACTGGTATCAACCCCATTCTTCTCTTTCTTTTTCCTCGGCTCCCATGAGTTATCAAAAGACTGAACCTTCTTTCTATTCCTCGGACTCCGTCTCTTTGCCAATGAATTCTCTTCCCTAATACCAAAAGAAACTAAAATGTCAGTGCATATTATCTCCTTAAAATATCAGTGCCAGGATTACAATTATCTCCTTAATATGTCAGTGCTAGGATTACAATTGAAAAAAAGAAACTAAAATTTATCTCTTTTTTTTTTGATAAAAGGCAACGAAGTGCCCGTTTCTTATTAGAAACAGAGAGTTTTAACTACACATTGCTGCTAATGGCATACAACCAATAAAACAAAACACATAAGCCCTTCTTTTAACATTTCACCAAAATATTGAAATTGAAAAATATATGCTAGTTAAGCCTCCAAAAGAGGAGCTGAGGTAATAAGTCCTTAACCCTAGATTAAGATTAGCATGAGTATGCATCAGAGTGAGGTTGCTGATCCCCCAGCCTCCCCGACTAACTGGTACTAAAATTTACCTCTCCATTGCTATCAGTTGCACAAATGTCAGTAAGTAGCAAAATAAAAAGAGAGAAAAATTACACAGCTTTTCCTGGGTACAATAGTACCCTATTTATAGGCGGCGATGTAAATCGGTCATCGGAGCCTTCGTCTTCTCTCTCATTGCTTCAATCGGGTTCGGGGTCTATCGGAGCAGAAATTGCGATCAGTGTTTTGACTGCCG
This sequence comes from Carex parvula, assembly GCA_025461045.1. Classification (NCBI taxonomy): domain Eukaryota; kingdom Viridiplantae; phylum Streptophyta; class Magnoliopsida; order Poales; family Cyperaceae; genus Carex; species Carex parvula. Next base: position 146,836 of record JAJGRW010001954.1, read on the forward strand.
AAATGAGCGGAGGCTAATCAGAATGAGGTAAAGAGGTAAAGAGCGGAGGCTAATCGGAACGAGGTAAAGAGGTAAAGAGAAAGAGATCAGTGTTTTAAACTTTTGTCAAATCTCTCATTTCTGTCTGGCAGGGCTTTATTTATTTGAGTGATATACTTTTGAAAAATAATATGACAGTTTGGCTTTATTTATATTTTTAAGTGACATATTTAAAAAAATTAATATTGTTTAGTGTACCTTAACCACAAAATTAATGATTCAGTTTTTTTTATGGAATTAAAAAATCAAAACACTCTTTCATGTTCCCAATATATTTTATTTGAATTTCTAAAATAAAAAGTTCTTCAATAAATGACAATCTGTGGGCCCGTAGCAACTAGCAGGGCACTTTTTCTTGGACCCCTTCAAATACGTAAAATCTCTTCATCAACACCGACGAGCCACCAAATGTGACAACTGGGAAGTCGTAAACAAAATGGTATTTAAGAAAAATAATTCTTTTAACAATTTACAGAAAACGAAAACTAGATGTCATAACAAAAATAAAGCGCAGTACTGACTTATACAGAAAAAAAAATGTGGTTTGTGTTAAAATTTTAGGGGTCTAAAGATCTGTTTCATATAGAAACCTGGTAAGTTACAAAAAAGAGAATTTCATTTTAAATACATGGCAAGTTTTACTTATTTTTCAAAATTCATTAACAAAGAAAAGTGTGATTAGAATTTCATCCTAAGCACACTTGCCATCCGCCCCAGATTCGGAGTCTTGAACTCAGCTTGTTGCGAAATTTTGATGTGAATAAATGGTTCTGATCTGACATGAAATCAATTTTTGTTCAATATCTATTGAACTGCCCTGCCCTCTGTTCCCGTGATATACACGATCCTTTTGACAAGAAAAGACTCGTCACTCTTTTTTAAGTTTTGACCTCTCGTCGTTTAGAGGTATTTATTGATTGTACCGTAAAATGGTAGACGAAATCAATGTTACACTGACTGAATTATAGCACTATGTCCAATGCTGATGAGATATCTGTTTGACGAGTTTGGTGGTATCATAATTTTAGGCGTATCATTGTTCCTTCTAATTATTATTTTTTTTTGTTTATTTTGTGTAACACAATTTGCGGATATTTTCAAAGCTGGGAATAACAAGGATTAATACAAGAATAGCATAATCGAGATCACTAGATACTAGATGAGAATAGAAAGAAAATAGTTATTTTTAAATTAATGTGAAAATAATATTAATGTGTTGCTAATCAGAATAGTAAATTTGGGTTGTACATTTGGATTAATGAATTTTCCGAATAGCAGTTATTCTCTACCAATCCAAACACATCATAGATATATTATGAGTAGAATTAGGATGTTTTTAAGTTCACCAAGCTCCTTTGTGAACTTAACTCTAAAACCTACCGAATTGGCTTTAAACGACGAATTCAAACCGTTAAAATCCATCTATCTTACGAGTGATGTACCTACATGCGAAATTTTAAATTTTCAAACAAATTTTGCATAGAGTCAAGTGGTAAAAAAAAGTTAAAAAATGAATGCATTTTTTAAAATTAATTTATAAACCTTCTAATTTTGACCGCTTGACTTTATACTAAATTAATTCGAAATTTTAAAATTTTTGTATGTAGACACATCACTCGTATGTAGATGGATTTCAATAGTTTGAATTTATCGTTTGAAGCCAATCTGATATATTTTAGAATTGAAATCACAAAGAAATTTAGTGAATTTAAGAACACCTATATATTATTTCTATTGTTATTTTGTGGCTGCACTGTTATGATCTTGTTGTCTATAATAAAATTACCCATGTCTCTAATATAATCGGGATTTTTTGTTCTAAAATCTACTTGATCGAAACTCAATTTAATTTAGATATCAGCAATTTGTTATTTTGTAGCAATGTAGTGATTGATGCTTGTGCCATATCCACTGTGATATATTGTGCAATCAATTTTGTGTGGTCCTATATGTGTTGATGTTGACACACACAATACCATGTGTTAACTTGTGCACTTAGATAGCGATCACCATATCCTAACAATAATTGGTGTTTATTTCTGATATGTTTTGTGTGGCATTTTTATTAAATTAGCTTTGCTAGTCTGAGTCACAGCCACAATAGAATTAGAACGCATCACTAATTTGAATCAGTACATCAAAGCAGCATTGCTCTTTTGTAACATATTGGATTGAGAAACTAAACCTCACAATCAGAATATTAACCAGTATTTGAACTGTAATCGGTTACGTTAATTAATAATAAAAAACAGTCGGTTGTAGTCCAGCGTACAGGATTAATACAAATTATTTGCACAAGTAATAGAGTAGAACTTGGGTGTTCCTAAGTTCACTAAGTCTCTTTGTGAACTTAACTCTAAAAGCTATTGAATTGATTTTAAATGATGAATCTGAACTATTGGAACTCTTCTATAATGTGTCTACATACAAAAATTTTAAAATTTCGAATTAATTTTGTATAAAGTCAAGTGGTAAAAAAAAGTTCAAAAAAAGAATGCATTAAAATTAATTTATAAACCTTTTAATTTTGACCACTTGACTTTATACTAAATAAATTTGAAAATTTAAAATTTTTGCATGTAGACGCATCACTTGTAAGGTAGAAGAGTTTCAACGGTTCGGATTCATTATTTAAAGCAATCCGATAGATTTTAGAGTTGGATTCACAAAAAGGCCTAGTTCTACTCTAAGTAATAAGTTGTGTATGAGCCGAGCCGAGCTAGACAAAGCTTGAACTAGGATCATGCTAGAATGAGCTGAGCCAAGATGAACTTAATTTTTATCGATCCAATCTAATGCCAAGCCGACTAGCTTATTAATAGTTGGTTTCTACTACGAGAGCTGTGCATAGATTAAAGACTTTTGTCGATTTGGTTTATGAGCTATGCATAGACAATAAGTCAGAATTTTTTTTCTTTTTTTTTGCAAAAAGGGACAGTGAAAGAGTTGAAAAATAGCTTCATGTTATTCTTGTAATTAACGAGCTGAGAAATGATCCGAGCAAGCACGAGCCGTGCTGGATCAAATTAATTGAATTCGCTAATGACGACCGAGCTGATCTCGATCGAGTCACAAATTACGAGTTTTTTTAATTTGCCGGTCCTAATAAGTAACACAGGATCTCAATTCCAAAAACAAAACAAAAACAAAAAACAAAAAAAAAGGAAGAAAAGAAAAAGAAAAAGAAAATATTAGGTGACGTTTGTTAAGGTCGTTGCAGTTCCACAGGGTGTTTCGCACTAAGTGCAATCTGTGGGGTAGATTGAGCCATTGAGGCATGTGGTTGTTAGTTCCAAGATCATTGAATTTGATTTGTTGAAAGTGTCATTAGACCAGGTACATTTTTTTTTTTAATAAATACGGAAATCCAGCTCTTTTTAAAAAAATATCCCCATCCCTATACCATTGGTTGGTTGCATATCCACATCCATACCGGAAAGGAAGAATCTTTTAAATGTGGCATTTTGCGGTGGAAATTTATTTAATAAGAAATGGTTTAAAGGATATTAAATCATTAACAAGATAATAAGAATATAAAATCTAATGTAAAATAAAAGAACTGGAAATCACAACATGCAATTATAAAAAGGTTTGTTCTTCAAGTATAAACTTAGGTGCCAACTTTATATATATGTTGACAATGTTAATTATGGAAATCACTCAAAAAGTGTTTTATTTTCAAAATTCAGTGTCTATACTGAAAATGGTTTGAGAACTTTTTAACTCTCATATATGATTCTAACAAAAATATATTACTTTCATGACATAAAAAGTTTTATAAAGGAAAGAGCTACCTCAATAATCAACATTAGTTATCGTACGAATCTAAGCCATGTGAAACATTATTAGAAACAAATCAACATATATTCATAAATTACTCTCAAAATATCATTTGTTTTCTCTCTGTTTTTTTTTGAACTAACAGTAAATCCAATTAAAACTATAAAATGGTGTTTGATTTCATTTTAGAATAAAAATAAAGAGAAAATTCTCATCACCACTCTCACAAAAAAATAAAGAGAATTTTTTTTTTTGAAAAAAAAGATGAAGTCTGGCTTTCAAATTTCATACTATTGTTTTTACAACAAATAATTTCTCTCATCCGGATTTCGAACCTATGATCTCTCATATGGAGACTATATGTCTTTGCTATTAGACCAAAGACTAGTTCTAAAATAAATAGATAATTAAAACTTCAAAATGGTGTTTTATTTCTTTCCTCCACTTTGTCTCACTTCCAAACATGTTCAAAACAGATAATAAGACTGCAAGGTTATACTAAAATATATGAAATTTAGATTATTTGCTGCAAAATTTAAAGCTGCTTCTTATAAAAATTTGTATGTCGAATCAGACGGCCCTAATACTATATCTGATAATTCACAAATTAAAGAAGAAAATATATATGCATCGTCCAGAGTACATTTGTACGTGGAGGTGCGGTAGGAAAGAGAAAACATAAAAAATGAAGAGCAGCGCCAGCTAGCAATTCATGATATGTGATTTCTTTTCTTTGAAAGATTTCACAGAGTAGTGAAATATACAATAGGTCTTTATAACCACAATATGTGGCGGGTCAGATATTCAATAGGTTTTTATGAGTTATGAGTTATGACCACATTATGTGGTGAATTAATTAGGTCCCTGCAACCACATTATGTTGTGTGATACTGATACATGTTCAGAGGGTCTGTGATGGTAAGTATTACATGTACCTTTCTTTCAAGGATTTGCTTTGTTATTTATAGAGATTTTGATTGTATGTGTGGTTGTATTCTTCTTCTTCTTCTAATTTTTTTCTTCATCTCTTTTTGTATTTTTATAAACTGTAACTGTAGTAGAGGAAGAACTACTTCTCAAAAATAAAAATAATAAGAAAAATAATAATTAGTTAGGATGACACTTTCCTAAATATCAGGCATATCTATTGACCTGTCAAGTCTTAGAACAAGGGTCCACCTTCACATGGCATGTCTTACACTTACACCTCCCTTAAATGATTAAATCTATTCCTCACATGGAGTCATTATTAGGTTTGTTACTTTAAACTCCAACTCCAACTGTAGAGATTGAATAATATATTCCCTTTATTATATCCTTTTAATATCAATTATGAACGCTTAAGTAGAAGTGGCCCTGAGCCCCTGACAGAGGAGAGAGGACACCGGCTGTACTCAATTTACACCTCAATTTTAGTTGCCTTTTGCAAAGCCAATCACACCCCAATTGAAATATTCTTTGAGCTTAATTAATGGATGTTAGAAGTTGGACCCTGTATACGATGAAAATATAAATAATTGTTCTTTTCACCTATTGCACATATCCTATATATAGCAAAATTTTACATTGAGGTTGTTTCAAAAATTCGCATCCTCTGAGATATCTGAACTTTTGAGGTTATTTCCAAAAAATTCGCATCCTATATATATAGCAAAATACGTTATGCACGAATCTCAAAGCACAAATAGTATTAGCTCCTACGCTATCTCCGAATAGGCACCGAACACGTTGGTCACACAAAAGTGGACATATCTTAGAGGATACGCACTCGTTTCCAAAAGGAGGTAACGGTGGTCTTCAGAATTCGTATTAATTCGGTTCGAAATAGAATAGACGAGAACCTTTTAATATTCATGTCAAAGTAGGTCGGTGGTTCGGTTTTAAACTCAAAATTTGAGTTACCTCAAAGTATATGAATTCCCCCCAAATGTTATACATGGTTTTATAAATTGTTTTTTGCACCTAATGCAAGAGAGTGAGGTAACGGTGCCCCCCACACGGCCACCCAAATAGTAAACTTAATATGAAACCAATTAATATAATTGCCAGATATCAAAACGGTGCTTAATTAAATATCAAATTAGGCCCAATAGCTCTCGTCTTCTCCATTCCTTGTCACTTAAAATGATTTTAGAATTATATAATGTTTAATTGCCAAGTAAATTATAACATAATTAATGAAACAGAATAATTGCATGTAATGAGTAGGATGAATTTTTTTATGGCAGTATATATTCGAATAAAGGAAACCAAAAATGGAGGAACTAGGAAGACACAGTTTAATTATGACTGTTTCTTACTTTTCTACACTGTTCTACCTCGATCTGAACTCCATGTCTCAATATATAGTTTGAAAATTATTTTCATGGACAATCAAATATATAACATTTATAAGGTTGCATCGATCTAACGCATCCTCCATGTATGATTCCCATGGCAAACACCTCCATAGCTAAAATTCCAACAACTATAATGGATCAGTACTTATAATTTGTATTAAGATCCATAAGATTGTTGTCATAAACAGATGCCACTGACACATACTAAATAATAAAGAACAACATACACCAACTAACTCTTCATGACTTAGGCCCTAACAAGAGATGCGGTGTAGACGGCCTCGTTTTTCCAGTTCGGCGGAATGACATTCTTGGCAACAAACCTGTTGTTGTTGCTGTCGGTAATCATGATCGAGAAAGGCGGCAAGGTCGGGTGGTTCGGGTCCAACCTCCAAATGTTAGCCCAGGAGTGGGTCATTGTTTCCCATCCATTGGCACCGGGATAAGGCGAGTTAGTTTCCTTTAATTGGACGGCTTTAATCTGGCCATTGTACTTGATATTAACCGCAAAGTATATGTTGTTCGAGCCTTTCTCGACATGGAATGAAATGGTGTTTCCTGTATAAGTTGTTTGAATCAGAAAAAAAAATTAATCCATAAATTACTAATATTTGCAAGGTTTTTTTTTTTTATGATGATATTCTAATTTTCTGATAGGCTATATACATTTCTCTTGGTAATTTATTCAATAGCTAGTTCACAATTATAGATAATGTAGGTTGAAAATTAAATGAAGTATTATTGTCACTGGTGGTACCTGAGAGAGCAGAAGGGATAAAGAGAGAGAGCAAAGCAAGAGAGGCAGCAAAGGCAAGGAGACGACAAGCCATTGTTGTGATTAATTGAAGAGAGAAAGGTGATGAATTTGATTTTACTTCAATTGAAATGGGGTTTAGAAGGTGTGTATTTATAGGCAGAGAAAGGTGGGGTGAGCATATAGACCGCAAATTTCGCCATGCGGTTAATTAACTGTATTAGGTGTAAATTAACGGATCCACGCAAATTATGGATAAATCGAGATAATGTTATGTAAATCTTTATGTTGAAATACGAATCAAGCTAGTACCAATTACGAGTGAAACTATAATTGATTAGGATTTTAAATTATGTATAATCGTGACATATTTTTGTGAAGGTTTAACAGAATTTATAGATACAAAAAAAAAGGCAAAAATCAGATCAATGCAAATGCTGTATCCAAGTGATGAAACAACTGAAGCAAAAATGAAGTTTAGAATTCTTTTCACCTCTTATTATTTGATTATTAAATTATTTCTGCTTCATTTCGCTCTTAGAAATAATAAAAAACGGAACAGGACATACATCTCGTTACTCAAATATTATCAGAAATTCAGATTCTACTGTTTTATTTATGATAATTTTAGAAATATTTGGTGACCCCACCAGCTCCTTTAAGAGATCGATCTACCTCTTGTTCGTCCTCCATAGCCCGACCCCACAAGACTGTTAATGCACATGCAATGATGCAACTGTTTAAATGGCAACGAATTCACGCAACCAATCCCCGTTTTTCAGGAATTCATATCACCGACGGTACCGTAATAGGGAATCTTTTTACAATTACTTGATCTGGACCGTTCTTTTTAACTTGGCACGAATCTCAAAGCCCAATAATACTGCCCCCTCAGTCAGCCCGAATCCCAAACCGGATGAGAGTTAATCTCAACCGTAAATAGCTAATTGTAAAAGGGAATCTTTTACGGTACCATCGAGGATATGGACTCGTTTTTTAGCAAGAGAGACTGGACAGAATCACATGCTACAGCATGTGAGGTTGCTTGCCTTGTTATAAGTGTTATCATTACATTAAAGGAGGATAATGTTTTCTCGTTTCCATTTTAAATGAAGTTGGGTCCGATGTCAGACCCACAGCTTTTCTAGTTATGAAAAAAATACCTATCACTAATTCACTATCAGTATAGTAGCATTGCACGACTTTTGATGCGGAAGATCTGCGTAGATAATGGCGGGAAAGAGGGGTCGAGATATGTTGAGCGCCTCCGAATCCCCCACCTCTTTAAAGGACAAGCTGATTTATTGTAATCGGACAATAGAAGAAAGAAATTAAATTATATACAACTTGTCGTAACGGGAAATGGCAAAAAGAACTAGCCATTGTATGACGTTGCGGGTTTTGGGATGTCTGTTAAGCAATAGCTTGTTGGGCCTCTAGGCCCAACGACATGGCGAAGTTCCTATCCCCTGGAGGCCCAATGACATGGCGAAGCCCCAATCTCATGTTTGTATAAGCACATTTATTTAAATATTTTGTAACTATATTTTTATTTAATAAAAACTTTAGCTAATTTAAAAGAATGTGTACAACTTAGTAGCGATTTCAGCTTAATTAGTAATATTTCTTATAAGTTTATTATTAATATTGAAGAATAAAATCTAAAATCTATGAAAAGCAACATACTATTTGAAGCAACATCCTTTAGATGAAAATAATCTAATAGAATATGCACACATTGTTATTTAAAGATGCTAAATATACATATTAGTTCCAAAATAGATCAGTCAAAGTTAAATAGCTACAAATATATGATTATTTATAGAACAATCCTTCTCCCTCAAAAGGGTGGTTAGCCTTGTGGGAACGGAGAGCGTCTACGTCATCATCTTACTCTGCTCTGTCCGATTAAGTTGAGATTAGTGCGCTGATTAGAGCATTTACATTTCTAAAACTCTTAGAGTTTCTAAATAACTGTTAACTGCTTTTAAGAAATTATAGACTCCGGAGTTTTTAAATGTTCACATTTCTGAAACTAACTTTTAAAGTTTTTAATAAGCCACATCATCAGTAAATTAAAATTGATAAGCCTAATCAGCAGTAAATTGAACTAATTTTAGTGAATACAGGCCAATCATTTTGCCACGTCAGAGTTTATAAACGATTTCTTAATAAGAAATTATTGAGCAAAGTTGCTAAATAAAAAATCTATCTACATCTCTAAAACTGATTTAGCAACTACCATGTCAAATTAGAAACTCTAATAGTTTTTTAGGGATGCAGATGCTCTTGGCATTAACAACTCGGATCAACTTTTTCACAGAGGGAGCAATAATGTTTTTGATGAAAAGCTGATGCGCATAGAGAAGTGGACCCATGCTAACTCCTTTGCCCATGTTCAGTTGTAACAGAATCATGCGGATGGGATTTCGAATTCGGATCATCTCAGTACCACTCCTACAGTCCTACGTTTAATTACAAAATTCAACCGTTCTTTAATTGCGGTACATCTCAAAAACAAACTCCTACGTTTAAAAAGGAATTAAATTTCTATCACTCGGCTGAGAGTTAAATAACTCAGCTTACTGGACTGAATGCGATACCATAGAGGATACAGACTGAGATTTTGCAATATTCTGTCGCGTCAAAATTTTATTGATAAACCTAAGAACGAATAATATTCATACTTTATATATAAATAAAGCACGAGATACAAATAATATAGAATATAATGAACAAAGAAATGTAACGTCATGGAATATTTTATAGGTATGCAAATAAATTATTTATCGATAGAATAAATAATATCAAACAATATCTACATTTTATAATTAATTAAGTGCTCGATTGTTTGAATAAAGAATTAAATTAAAAGTTTATAAAGTTTATAATTTTAAACTGCAATCGTTAAATAATTAGAGCCCAAACAAAGAATTTAATTTAGAAACCTACAATTTAAATTCGGCTCAACTCACAAATAAGAAAGGCCATCATAGCAAGGTTTGCACCTCCTGCAAAACATAAAAGTAGTAAAACTAAAACAATCGAAAGAAAGAAGTAAAATAATAGTTTCAAGCAGCAATGTGGATCGATCCGCTCCATTTCAAAGTTATGCAACCACAGCACACTCTCATTTATGATCATTTCCGCTAAGACTTTCGGCTCCTTGTCCCGTCCTCCAAATACCCTTTCATTTCGGTGTTTTCAGATGGTCCATACCGTACATATGAAGTTTGTTACCCACTTTTGAAGTGATACTTCCCCCCTCATTTGCTGTGATTTCATTCAAGTGAGGTGAATTGTTTAGATCCGGCCTCATCAAAGTGCGACTCATTGATTCAGAAACTAGGAACCACACGTGTCGTGTATGGGCAGAGGAAGAGGAGATGCAATGTAGACTCAACAGGGCAGTCGGTACACATGAGACAATCAAGAGCACAGTGCATACCTCTTCTATTCATTACGTCGTGAGTGAGAATTTTGTCTCGAAGCATCGTAGTTATAAAGACTTTGCCGTTGGGGGCACCCAGCATTTCCAAACTATCATGAAAGACCATTTGATCTTGTCTATGCCCACCATGGTCATATACAAAGATCCTGCCGAGTATGTACCTCTGTTTCCCCACTTTCAAACCAATTGATCATCCTCGTTCGTTAGGTAAAATATTACTGTTCAATTAAATATAAAGTTAAATTCTGAAAAACATTAATTGTCAAAACGATAAACTTATGAAGGTGAAATATTAATCTTTAATTAAACTATAAATAACTGTGTTTAATTTTATTTTCTTGTATTTATTATGCCTTGTCACTGGAGTATGTTTAATTGTTTATAATTATAAATCATATGCCTAATTTTTCTTTGGTCTATTTAGTTAATGACACTTTGTGAATGAAATTAATAAAGTCGAACCGTGGGAAACTTTTGTCCAACCTAATTACTTTTTTTCTTTTTCCAACATCTTGACTTACAATTAAGTTTTCCATGGAAAATCTGATGTCTGAACAGTATTTGGAAAAATGGTCTTATAAATAGTAAAACTCACAAGGTCCCTTGAGTTTGTATCCTGCCTAACACGCTGAGGTATTGTATTTTATAAGCCAGCGAGGCCTACTCTCGCATTTTTTTTATGGCTCAGAGCTTTTTATCTGTGTTGTAAATTGTTCGTCGAATGGATAAAGTACGGCCAAGCGATTAATCGGAAATAATTGAAAATAATCGGCTTTAATCGGAAATAATCGACCGATTAGTGAAAAAATCTGTGATAATTTTGTTACCACTAACGACTAATCAGATAATTAATCAGTCAAAACAAATGTTTTTTACAACACTGCTTTGTACTAAACTTTATTTATTTTACATTACTTGGCTTGCCTGGCTCTGCAGTCTGCACACTCTTTTTATCTTATATTTTGCTCTAATTTCTCTTGGTATACTTTCTTCATCAATGAATCTTTAGTTAGCTTTTGAGCTAACTAATTGGGATACATTTGGTTGGACTGAGAATATGTTATTTTTGAAGTTAGACTATTCGGAATAACCTATTCTGTGTTTGGTTGAGTTTGAATAGCTAGAATAGGAATCCAACTTGTTTATCTTAGGGTACGTTTGGATCGTGTAAGGATTAGTGTAAGAATAACGATTTTTGGGTTAGTGGTTGAGAATAGTGCTAACCCGAGTGGTTTGAGAATAGCGCTAACTATGGACTATTCGGGTTAGTAAAAATATCGTTTGGATTGTATATTTGAAATAGCGATGGAGGAAATGAATAAAATAATGATTAAACTAATCTAATATTTAAACTAATATTATATTTTATTTAATATTTAAACTAATATTATATTACATTTAACTATTCTAATAAGACAAACAACGAAAGAGCCATTCTTATTTTTGCTGAACCATATCTCAGTAAAAAAAAATATTTATAGTAAGTTTTGCCGATATTTTTAATAATACCCCCCAAAAAATAAAAATTATCAAATCTTCCCCCGATTCAAAATTTTTACTAAAAATGCCCTAACCGCCCCACTAGGGGGCGGTCCACTATTTATAGCAGACCGCCCCACGGTGGGGCGGTCCACTATTTTCTTTTTAGAGAGACAATATGAATATCAAGATGCTGAATTCTAACGCTAAAAATTCGGATTTTTTTTTGAATATTTGTTAGATTACTTCTTTTAAGCATATTTATATTAAAATATGCTAAATTACTTGAAATTATGTTAAATTATGTTGAATTACACTAATTACATTAAATTACTCTAAATAACAATAACTTCGCTAATTATGCTGAAATACGGTAAATTACGCTAAACTACGCAAAATTATGCTAAAGTGGACCGATTCTGTGCCATCTTTCATGAATCATAAAAAATAGTAAAAAAATTTCAAAAATAGTAAAAATTGGTATTCTACAAGTTCATTATGTAACTAATTTACCGAACTACTTAGATTGAATAATAGAAATGAAAATCTTAATCGGAAACTTCACTCAAGTTTTGAGGCTCTTCCCTTAGTTTTTTGGCAATTCTAAATTTTGAAATCCGGCATAGCAAGCATGGACGCATGCGTCTTTTCGTAAGCTTTTCGAAAAATAGTCATTTGCTGAAATCGGACACTCGAGCGCCGTTTTATGGCGTTTGAAGTTTTGTCATCGTTTTTCATCTTTTCAGTGAAGATATCATCCCTATTCATATGTTATTTACCGTAATTTACCGTATTTTAGCGTAATTTAATGCAATTTAGTGTTATTCAGCGTAATTTAACATAATTTTAAGTAATTTAGCGTATTTTAGTATAAATATGATAATTATACATCAAAAGAAGTAATCTAACAAAAAACCCAGCTAATGTGGGTATATTTTTATTAATAAAAATGTCGGAAACTAGGATTTAGAAATTAGAGTTTAGGATTTAGGGTTTCTTTTAAATATCACTAATTTTTATAAATATGTTATGTGAAAATTGTAAATCATTTAATGTAAGGTAATTTTTAGCGTTTAGGGTTAGGGTTTTAGAAATTGTTCAAAATAAGAGTTTAGGGTTTAGAGTTTAGCGTAATTTAAAGTAATTTAGTGTAATTCAAAGTAATTTAGCATAATTTCAAGTAATTTAGCGTATTTTAGTATAAATATGCTTAAAAGAAGTAATCTAACTAATATTTAAAAAAAAATCCGAATTTGTAGCGTTAGAATTCAGTATCTTGATATTCATATTGTCTCTCTAAAAAAAATAGTGGACCGCCCCACCGTGGGGCGGTCTGCTGTAAATAGTGGACCGCCTCCCAGTAGGGCGGTTAGGGCATTTTTAGTAAAAATTTTGAATCGAGAGCGGATTTGATCATTTTTAATTTTTTAGGGTATAAAAATATCGGTAAGTTTTGTAGCAGGTGGTAAACTATTAGGAAAATGGTCTCCCCGCGAAACCCATAGACCTATCCTACTTGATATATTTTCATATTTGCATTTTTTATTTTAATGGGACTTATTACGTAATTTCTTTTATTAAAATATAAATAAACATATTCATTTAAACGAAACAAGCACCTCATATGTTGGATTTCTGAGAAGTATCTCCACCGAAACAGTGCTATGGTGTGGAGGGTGGAACGAGCTTAATATGTGTGCATATTTAAACTAATGTGATCATTCAAACTCCACCCTCCACTGTAGCACTGCTACTGTGCATGTGCTTTTCAGAAGTGCTGGTGCTACGATGGAAGGGTTTTTTTAAATTCTAGCATATTAGGTGTTTAATTTGTTTATTTCTATTTAAAAAAAATTCTTGCTACAGTGTCCTCATCCTCTCCTCTGCTAGAAAAGTTGAAAACTCACAAAGAACCATGAATATAAGGTAGTGTCTTAATATTTAGTATTGTATGGATCTTGATGAAAAATCTTATTGCTCTCAGTATCACTTCTAGAAATTTCACCATAAAGAGGGTTAGAAATCAACTCAGAGAAATTATTCTTGCATTTCACATTTTGTACCTCTTACCTTCTGCTGAAAGTATTTATGATTAACATATGAATTGTGTTCACCACCTTTTTATTTTAGAATAATCACAAGAAAGTGCCAGTACTTTAAAAAAAAAGTGAAAATATATCTTTCAAAATATTATTTCTAATGATATAACATATGAGGAGAGATTCAATTACGCCATTTTATAGTGACACATCTTGACACCATATGCTTATAAGTCAAGTTTGTAATTTCAAATCTAAACAGTCAATCTGAACCGTTCAACATAATCTCTATATTAAAATGTACTTGGAGACAAAATTTATATTTTTTTAATTTTTTTAATATTTATTAAGATATATACAAAATTGTGGTTTTTAGACAATTCTAGACAATTGAAAAACCGCAATTTTAAAAAATTCTAAAAAAATAGTAAACAATTTTCAAAAAATATAAAATGTAGTCTCTAAGCACATTTTAATATGAAGATCATGTTAAACAGTTCGAATCGACTATTTGAATTTTAAAATCGGAAAAATAACTTATAAACATATGGTATCAAGATGTGTCACCATCAAATAGTGTAATTGGATCCCTCATAACATATATATACTTTTACAATCATGTATAAACACTTTCAAAAATAAAAATCAATACATCAGAGATGCAATGGGTGCAAACAAAAAAAAAGTAGTTATCACTTTTCCATGCATTAAATCGTTTTTAAAATGCAAGGATTAATTAAAGGTATAGTTAACAAAATCGGACCAAATATAACCTATGCCGGACACTTTTTAGGCCAGACACCTCTAAATACACAGCTATACCATTGTTTATACCACAAACACAAATAGATTCTTTTAGGCCGGGCACTTTGGTAACAGACATGAACCAGGTTATTTACCACGATATTTAACCAAGCTAATGCCTATGTTTTAAGATTTGTTGAGATATAACAGATCGACAATGCTTTTCTTGTCTGTTCTCTTAGTCCCACACAAATATAGTTCATCAAAATAATTCAACTTTCTTTATTCCAAGTCCATTTTTACGTTCTTTTCATTTTTTATTTTTAATTGGAACATTTAGTTAGTCGGCAGTTTTGGTCATCACACTACAAAACATTTGGTGCAGGTTTGACTCATGAGGTTTGACAAAACAACACAAGCGATTAGCAGAAACAATGATAAAATTTTATGCGCAAAAATCTACCAAATGTCCAGAGGCAAAATGGATAAAAATGAGAGGCTTTGCAAAAGGAAAAAAAAAATTATTAGATAAAAGCCTCTCGTAGATGTGTAGGCAGCTTCAATTCTTCAAATTCGTTGAGAGGTGAGAAATAATTATCGACCATGTCATCAGGAACATCTTTTAGAGTAGGTGGGTCCCACTGCATTTAATTATGATTAAAGATGTTATTGCATTGTAACAGAATAAGCACTGCTCACTATAAACCTCTGCTATAGTCTTCGCTGGTCTTTCTGAGTTCAGCAAGCATGAACTCCAGGTTCCCATGGCATCAATGAACTCAGTTATGATCTCAAATTGACAAATCAAAATCTAAATTCTAAATGAGATACAAACTGTTGAGCCTGTTCTTCGTCAAAATATGATGCATGGAGGTTGAAGTCATAAGAATTTAGTGTTCCCTTTGTATTGGACATCAAGAGGTTATTGTAGGAAAGAAACTCCAAATAATCAGATTTTTGACATGCATGTTGCTTATGACCTAGAACAACATCAACAGTTTAAGACGACATGTGAATCTTTATGCATACCCATACAAAAAATAACCCCAAGTTCCAGCTTGTCATTACATGAGAACTAAAGACAGTTGAAGAAATTCTTAAAAAAATGGAGCTGTCAGTAAAGGGCTTATGAGATGTCTCTAGCTTTTTCCGGGATAATAAATTACTGAGGCCAAAATCATATTTTGCTAAATGAAAAAAAAAATATGCTAAATGAAATAAATTACCTTTGGTGCACAGTCCTTGTCAACTAATTTTGCTCTCACACCCTGGAGAGACAAAAATATAAGACAATAAAAAACAGAAGATAAAACTGCCCAGTCACTTCTCTACCCTTTCAATAAGGCATTAAGCATTCTGAGTCCATTCGGCAAGTTGGATAGGCTTAACTTTAAGCTCGGCTAAGGAAGTGGTGTTCGGCAACAAAATTTTAAAAAGTGAGTGCTTAGCCAAATGCTTAAGCCATGAAAAGGTATGCTTAAAAATTTGGGCAAGCTTAAAAAAGTGGCAAAAAGGAAGCTTAAGAAAGTGAATTTATGTTTTGTAAAGGAACATGTGTTTGGCATGCTTAAGATTCCTGAAAGGACTAAGAAGGCCTAAGGAGGGTGTGCCGAACAGCTCCAGAATTAACCTTTCATTCCAATTATATATAAAAAAGAAATCATAGACTAGAGGGCTTGGAAAAACAAATAAAACAAGCTACAGGCTAATTTCAGTTTAATTGTTTGATGGTTGTGGTTCTTATTTGAACTCCAAACAAAGCCAATTGATGCCCAAACATCATGACATGGATATCTCCCAAAGCACCATCACCACATTGAGTAACAAAAGGAAAAATTGTTACCTCAACAAATTCATGAGAAAGAGGTTTTGAGATGCCATGCAGGGACATGCGATACTCTCGAACAAGACATTCATCTAGAGTCTGAAATCTACCTTCACGTATCTGTACATTAAGATTTAAAAAAAAATAATGCTGGTAAAGGAGGAACCCAAACTGTTTACAATCTTCACCCATATTATTGTTGGCATGCTCTATATTTAACTAAATTGAGGTTAAGTTGAGGCCTCTTTAAACAAGTGACTAAAAATGAAGTCACACTTCCTCAAATGTACCAATTTTGGGATTTTATTTCATACTGCTGCTGCAACTATTGCCACTGGGTTATATTAAGTATTAAAGCACAAGCTGCATGTCTTTGTCAAAATAGGGATAAACTGAAGTTGTTTCAATAAATGAGAGTCATTCAAGCTTCGATGGCACTTAAATCCAGGTGCAGGTATTGTTTATACTGCCCAATGGAATAAATTTAGTATTAGTAGGCACAATTGTACAATTACATAAACAAAAATAGGGCTTAGGTCAGGTTTGGTTCTGCATTTAAGGGTTGATTCAAGCTTAATTATGCTTAATTTTAATTTTACTTGCAAATTTTGGATATTCTTATAAGTTCTAATAAGATAACAAATAAAGATGCATACCGATTTCAAGGCAACCTTCAGGCTCAGTGGAGAGGCTGCTTTCATCTTCTTAAGTGCAGATGTGCACCAATCCTGATTTGTTCTTGACACTTCACCTTCCTATCATAACATATCAAAAGTGATTCGGTATCAATTAAGTGACAAAAGTGATTCAGTATCAATTCAGCGAGGTCCAGTACAGGAACAGACTATATGCAGTTAATATTATGATTAATAGCATTGTTGATGGTTATTCCACCATATGTTCAGTTGCGGCAAGATCAATTGGGCAAAATTCAGAAAAGATGCTAGTTGGTAGCATAGCTGATGGAAATTAAGGCATCAATCCACAACTTGACTGGGGCACTGGGCCCACCTTGGACCTAATTAAATCATCAGAAACAAATTTACAGAAAAAAAAGCTAACCAAAGCATCAATAATCTCCTCAACAGTATCACGGCAGAAGCATCGATCTATGTTCTCTAATCTGAAAATATAGAAAAGGAAACAAATTAAATTCTAGGACCGAAAGGATGTAACATAGAGAGCTATTTCAAAGCAATGTCACCTTTTCACGGTAATTCCCATGGTCATTCCAACGATTCCCTACTCATGTGATACATATTGATCAATTCACTATTTTTGATAATTAAATTCCAATGGTTTTACAACAGGTTTTAATAAAAATGCTTCCTTAATACTCCCTGTAAAACCACAGTAACCTAGATTAATTCTGCAAATAATGATCCAGCTATGAGCTAATTTTGATTTTATTTCTTACGTGTTATAGGCAATTAAGCAGCAAAACATATGATTAACATAACAAAAACAGAATTTGTGATCATCCAATCATTTGTATGTTATGTACATACTAGTACAGACTAAAAAGCGAAACAAAATCTGATATTCAATTACTTGTACATAACCAACACACAAACACACGGAAGACAAACCTATGGAAAATGCTTTTTGTCTCAGGGTAAACAATGTCACCATATTGTGCTAGAGAGGTGTCTATAACTGAAGGATCATCAGTCACCAACTTAGCGAGCCTTTCATCGATTAAATCAAGTTGCTGTCAAACAAAAAAAATTAAAAAATAAAGCAACAATAGATAAATTTAACAAATATCATGTTTTACATAGCCATGCACTCAACAATATTACATCTTCTCAAAACACACTTACCCATAGTACTGTACATTATCAGCATTGCATGATACTAATTCCCTTGAGAAATATAATGCATTCTGAGTGTTTAGTACTTGAAGTACAATAAACATTTTAAAAAACAGCAAGCAGTAGTATTGAGTTCCCATTTTTTTCTCTGTTCTATCTTCTTATTCTTTTATTTTTTTTATTTTAATTTTTTGGGGAGTGTGTGTGTGTGTGTGTGTGTGTGTGGGGGGGGGGGGGGGGGGGGGGCTAACCTCACTCATTGCGTGGTGTGTGGCCAGACCAACAGCAATCATATCCACACCATTAATTCGCTCACCCGTCAAAGCCAAGTACTCTCCTGAAATGTTAAGTTGAAATGAGAATCCATATCACTACTGGTAATCTGAGAGCAGAGTTTCATAAGGAATATTGACCTGTAAGCTACATTGCATACCTACATGACCTGGTAAATGTGATAGATAGAAGGAAGCTCCAGCATCAGGGTGGAAGCCAATATGAACTTCCGGAGTAGCAAATATCTTCAAAAATAACCCAAAAACTATCTTAAAATCTTGGAGAAAAATCTCAGGGATAATGCAAGCTGTTAGCTAACTAAAGAGTTGTATAAATAAAAGAAAGAATGCAATTCTCTGATAAAGCGGTATGCAAACTACAAGAATCTACATTAACTCCTTACTCTATACAGGCTTATCTCTGACAAATAAACTCTGGGATTATGTGGATTTACTTGTCCTTTTGGGGAGGGATGAGTGTGGCTAACAGGCAAGCAATAACAGCCACACCAATAGGCAACAGCACATGTTGTCATAGTAAATTTATATGGAGAAGGATTTAGTAGCTCTTACAGTTTTATTTGTTGCAATACGAAATGTACCAGGAATAGAAACACCACCTCCCCCACCCATTGTTATGCCATCCAGAATAGCCACCTATGTTGAAGAAAATGTTGTTGATGGGACAATGGATGCACTAACATTTTATATATTCATTATACAAGCACAGAAGCACACATACATGGGGTTTCAAGTACGTGCCAAGCACATAAATGAACATGTACAGGTTCTTGAAGAAATCCTTGCACTCTTCAATCTTTCCTGCACTTGATTAACTGTTATCACTAAAACAATCATTGACATAACAAATGATTTTTAAAAATTAATAGAAAGAATATATTGGCATCCTTTTTAAAAGAAGCATTTGAATTGGAAAATGCATCTTTTAAACACAGACAAATGAAAAGATCCAATGCTCATTCACAACAAATTAGGAATTTTAAACTAACTATTAGCATAAGCAGGTGGAGGTAAATAGTCTTTTAATGAAGGTGGGACCAGAAGGGTAGGGAGGATTTTTATGTATCAGTAGACTCAGGGTTCTTTAGATTTTTAATGTGTAATTATAAATGAGCTTTTAAAAGTGCACCCACAATTTTTAAGGTGTTGGCAATATCACACTTGGCACCCAACCATTTTTTGGGTTTGCAACTGTATCCGCCTGTTATTAGCTAAATAGCATGTGCACATATGGCTCCTAAGTTTTTCCATATTAATTCAATGAAATCTTACAGACCCAAAGTTCATTAAATTGAAAGCTGACACTTCAAATTGTTTTGGACCTATTGTTTCATTTTAGCTCATATTTTGCTTAAGGTCAAAGAAAATATCATTATAGTCAGGGAGCAAATATTGTCAACATTTTACAGCATATGCCTAGATTGTCACATGAGGGTAATGACTGTTAGGACTTTCAATATATCAGAAAATACCACCTTAATTTATAAAGATCAAACATTATTGAGTTCATTGGCAGATAAGAAATTCCATATCATTTATCACTGAAACGAACCCAAATTATTAAAAAAATTCCTACCTTCATTAATCTGCTTATATAGTGTGACAACATCACCCCCAGCACAGAATCCTCTGCCACTGCCCTTTATACAATAAAAGCATCAATCAAACATTCTGATCATATATATTCCAAAACATTCTCATCATAACATCTGATGAAAACAAACAGGGAACAGTGAAACAAAACCTACTACCTTCATCACAACAAACCCAATATCAGGATTATCCTCCCAAGATTCATACAGCTTTTTCAGCCTAACTCCCTGCATAATAATCACACAAACATTTCATCAAACACGTCGACTACACAGCATGAAATGGAAATCATCAGACTGAGTTCTTCTTTCACTAAAAAAATCACAGTAGACGGGCTTAAACAAAACCGCAACAGTACCATGTTTGTATTAAGTGTATTCAGAAGAGATGGCCGATTAAGGACTGCAGCTCGTGCACCTGCCTTCCCTTCAACAAGGATCTGAAAGGTGAAACCGGCTATATCAATCGTAAATACAAAATCAATGTAGAGGAAAGAAAAGGTAACGAGAAAGACAAAGGAGAAGCTAAGTTAGTTACTTCGTTCTGGAGTTGATCATCTGCGGAGGAGCGAGAGAGGCTTGTCGATAGAGATCTCTGGCTACTGAGAAATCCAAGTGAAGAAACAGAGCGTCGCGTTAAAGAAGCCACGGCTTTTAAGCCGCGCATCTTGAATTGTCCGTACAAGTACAAGGAGAGGAGCAGAGAGGAGAGGAGAGGAGAGGGAGGGAGGGAGGGAGGGAGGGAGGCAAGACCAGTGGCTGCTTTGTTTTGTAGGGTTTGTATTGCCTGAACGGAGAACAGACTGAATTCTGATACCCTAAAGTAAACAAATATTTTAGTTTTGACAATTTGTTTACACGAATATTGAAGGGCCCGGGCGTTCCACCACGGACCGGATTGGCCCGAATTTCTGATCGGACGGTCCGGATCAAACTAAAAAATTGGATTAACTCGGATCCGGAACCCTAAAGTAACTCAAAATTTGAGTTGAGGTCCGGACTGTCCGATCAGAATCCGGGAAAAAATCCTGCCCGAGAATCATCTCGTCTCTAACGATGGGCCTCCAGCCCAGTGCACATTTTTTCATTATGGACTTTCAACTTCATTTCGCTCGTACGCACGCAGCACGTGCCTCGACCGTCGACTTCTTTGCCCAAAATAATCCAATCCTCAACGCTCCTCGGATCTGAATCACCCCTCCCTCCCTCTCTTCTCCCAGATCTCTCTCTCTCCCTTCCTTCTCTCCACATTTTTCTCTAACTGGATCCACCCCAGATCCAGATCCAGATCCAGCCATGGAGAAACCCTGCACGCTTTTGGTGCACTTCGACAAGGGCACCCCTGCCATGGCGAACGAAATCAAGGAAGCCCTTGAAGGCAGCGACGTCGTCGCCAAAGTTGACGCCATGAAGCGCGCCATCATGCTTCTCCTAAACGGAGAAACCCTCCCACAGCTCTTCATCACCATCGTCCGTTACGTGCTTCCCTCGGAGGATCACACGGTCCAGAAGCTCCTCCTCCTTTACCTCGAAATCATTGACAAGACAGATGCACGGGGCCGGGTTCTTCCTGAGATGATCCTGATCTGTCAGAATTTACTCAACAATCTACAACATTCTAACGAGTACATTCGTGGTGTTACTCTTCGATTCCTCTGCAGGCTGTCGGAGCCTGAAATCTTGGAACCGCTGATCCCGTCAGTGCTTACCAATCTCGAGCATCGCCACCCTTTTATTCGCCGTAATGCACTCCTCGCCATCTCATCAATCTACCGCTTGCCTAACGGGGAGCAGCTGTTACCTGATGCACCTGAATTGGTTGAGAAAGCGTTGAGCTCTGAGCAAGATGCATCGGCTAAACGCAATGCATTTGTCATGCTGTGCAATTGCTCCCAAGATCGTGCGGTTGCATATCTTTTGTCCAATGTGGATCGGGTGGCCGAATGGCCTGACCTGCTCCAGATGGCTGTGGTGGATCTGATCCAAAAGGTCTGCCGTGCAAACCGCCCCGATAAGGGTAAACATATTAAAATAATAATTTCTCTCCTCTCATCTTCCAGTACAGGTGTTGTTTATGAATGTGCTGGAGCACTTGTTTCTCTTTCCTCGGCCCCCACTGCTGTACGGGCTGCGGCAAACACCTACTGTCAATTGCTGTCCTCTCAAAGTGACAACAATGTGCGTCTTATTATCCTTGATCGGTTGAATGAGCTTCGTAAGACCCACCGTGAGGTCATGTCTGAGGTCGTGATGGACGTGCTTCGAGCTCTCTCCAGCCCCAACCCTGATGTGCGCCGCAAGGTGCTAGATATAGTGCTTGATTTAATTTCTCCCAAAAATGTGGATGAGGTTGTGTTGTTCCTCAAGAAAGAGGTGGTTAAGACTCAGGCAGCTGGTGAATCTGACAAGGATGCAGGTGGCGAGTACCGGCAGATGCTGGTCCAAGCCATCCATGCATGTACAGTCAAATTTCCAGAAGTTGCTGGGTCAGTCGTCCATGTACTCATGGATTTTCTCGGCGACTCGAATGTGGCTTCTGCTATTGATGTTGTTATATTCGTACGTGAGATAATAGAGACCAACCCGAAGCTGAGGGTCTCCATGATTCAGCGACTAACTGACACCTTTTATCAGATACGGGCTGCCCGGGTCTGTTCATGCGCACTGTGGATCTTAGGAGAATACTCTCTCTCCCTTTCTGAGGTTGAAGCTGCAATCTCCACCATCAAACAATGCCTAGGTGAACTCCCTTTCTACTCAGCCACAGAGGATGCCGACTCCACTACTGACTCCACAAAACAACCTCATGCTGTTAATTCAAGTGTGACCACCTCTTCACGGAGACCAGTGGTCTTGGCTGATGGGACCTATGCGACCCAAAGTGCCGCCTCAGAGGCTGCAGTTGTTGCTCCATCAGTTGTGCCTGGTTCGCTCTCCAATATCCCAAACCTGAGATCTTTGATCCTCTCTGGTGATTTCTTTTTGGCAGCCGTGGTGGCATCAACCTTGACCAAGCTGGTCTTAAGGCTTGAAGAAGTGCAACCAGCCAAGGCCGAGACAAACAAAGCTTGTGCTTCTGCATTGCTTATCATGGCTTCCATGCTACAATTTGGCCAATCAGGCTTTGCACCACACCCAATTGACGATGACTCGTATGACAGGATCGTGTTATGTATGAGGTTGCTTTGCAACACTGGGGATGAAGTCAGAAAAGTGTGGTTGGAATCATGCCGTCAAAGCTTCGCAAAGATGCTTGCAGAGAAGCAATTTAGAGAGACCGAGGAGCTTCGAGCCAAAGCCCAGATTTCCCATGCCCAGCCTGATGACCTTATTGATTTCTACCACTTGAAAAGCCGCAAGGTTAGTAGTGAGCTTTTTGTTCACATTTTACTTAAAAAGAACATGGAATAGTAGTTAACAATGGTGTTTCAATGTTAGTAACTAAAGTGAGATAGATATGTCCCATTTACCCTCTATCCGGTTACACTTAATTTCTCACTTTAAGAGGTGCTTATATCAAATTTAGGGTGTCTTAGAAGGTTATATGTACATGCATCTTCCTCTACGGTGTGATTTTGTTGGATACTGAATGTCATTGTGTTCCCATGTATCTACTAAGAACTAAGAATCTTACATGTAGGATTGGTAATAGGGCAATAGTTTCTAATGTAACCCTTTATTCTGAGAAGTTTATCGACCCACCCCCCCCCCCCCCCTCAACATACATTTCCCTCTCATCTGCATCTTTTAATTTTTCAGGGCATGAGCCAGCTAGAGCTTGAAGATGAGGTCCAGGATGATTTGAAGCGTGCAACTGGTGAGTTCACCAAAGACACTGACGATGCAGCCCGGTTGAACCGGATCCTGCAGCTTACTGGATTTAGTGACCCGATATATGCTGAGGCATATGTGACGGTGCATCACTATGACATTGTGCTCGATGTCACTATCATAAACCGTACCAAGGAGACACTCCAAAACCTATGCCTTGAGCTTGCCACCATGGGGGACCTCAAGCTGGTCGATCGCCCACAGAATTACACTCTTGCCCCTGAGTCAAGTCGGCAGATCAAGGCAAATATTAAGGTTTCCTCGACTGAGACTGGGGTTATTTTTGGCAATATCGTGTATGAGACCTCTAATGTTATGGAGAGGAATGTGGTGGTGCTGAATGATATACATATTGATATTATGGATTATATTTCACCTGCTGCCTGTGCTGATGTCACTTTTAGGAACATGTGGGCTGAGTTTGAGTGGGAAAATAAGGTATCTCAATCTTTGCTCAATATTTCTTACATAAGATAAAAGAATGTATGCAAAATGTGTTTTCAGGAGTTGCGAGCTTTCCTTCAAAATTTTGATAAAATATTTTTCCCTCTCTATCTTTTCTTAATATATTTTTGTATTCAGGTGGCGGTGAGCACAGTAATTCAGGGCGAGAAAGAGTTCTTGGATCACATTATAAAATCTACAAATATGAAATGCCTCACCCCACCGTAAGCTTTCAATAAATTCTGCATTAGGTCCATAATTAATTGCATGCCATCATGACTGCAGCACAGCAGTTTGAGCCAATATTTAACCTCGGGTTATTTCTCACAATGCTGAAAAAGAACCCTGAGTAAACCATAATAATGAAAAAAAAAAACAATATAATGCTGAAAGAAGTGGTCATAAAATTCCATAATAACCCTTGACTGAAATGGTGACATACAACTCTATATTGCTATCTTTGGGTCAGCCTGGAGATAGCTAACAGCCAGTATTGTTCATTTTCATTTTCAGGTCAGCACTTGAAGGGGAGTGTGGCTTCCTCGCTGCAAACCTGTATGCGAAAAGTGTTTTTGGTGAGGATGCATTGGTAAATATCAGTATTGAGAAACAAGCTGATGGAAAACTGAGTGGTTATATCCGGATCAGAAGCAAGACCCAAGGCATTGCTCTTAGCTTAGGAGACAAAATCACTCTCAAACAGAAAGGAGGCGACCGTTAATTAGTTCTTTCACTTGTTACTCTGATCCATATCCATGTATTGTTATAGTGCACTTTTGAACTTTTTGTTTTTTTTTTTCCCAGATTGAGTTATCAAATTTTTTGGTTAATCCGTGAACAATAGGGATGCGAGTTCTTGTTGTTGTATCAACTATTTTTTCAGTATACTTGGGCATTCATTCAAGAAGTGAATTTGATTTCACAAAAGTAGACTATCATTGCAATGTATTAATATAGAATTTTTATCATACATTTTCTTTGTACATGTAATCATTTTGCTGGGGTTCTCAAAAGTCCGAACAGACTAATGTTTTGACCCTGTTAGAGGGCACTCCTGAGATTGTTTCTCATTGTTTTCTGATTTTCATAAAGGCTTTTCTGCCAATTCTTTTTAGTATGTTGTTTGTCATTGAATTAGCTGCCATACTACTAGGGCTGCAAACGAACCGAACCGAATTGAACTTACCTCTAGTATGAGTTTGGTTTGAATTAATTCGAACTAAGTTTGGTTTGAATTAATTTCAAACGAACTCAATTTCGAATCGAACTTTACGAACTCAATTTTGAACTTTTACGAATTTTGTTACAACTTACGAGTTATGCTTATGGCTAGGCCATAGTTCAAAATTACAGCACTTCAATAAAAACTCAAGCATTCTGAATTCTAATTACACAGTACACTAAAATTTATATCAAAGTTCATTACAAATACCAAAATTTATATCAAACACCAAAGTTTAGTATAATCAATTAAAGTTCAGTACAATCACAGAATCTAAAGTTTTCCAAATAGCCAAGAGCAACATCACTAAAGTTTTAAAATATTCAAAGTATTCAAAGTACAATTTAAATATCAATAAAAGTACAGAACAATGGATGGTCTTATCGATACACAAATGTATAACTCCCCAGGAATCTCAAATGCGCTTATATTCATCACTGTAGGAATTGGCTTCAAGCTTTCCCCAGCCCCTTTTCATCAATGGACTCCTGATGTATACGAATGAGTGCGGTTCGTTCGACAAATTCCTACCTCTATGAGATGTTTGGATTTTTCAAAACTCCATAGACATGCAAAAGAGAAATGATATCCCCACTCGGATCAAGACATCACTTTTACCAAAAGTGGATTGTGGTCTTTTTGTTCAAATACCAATTAAGGTGAAGCAGGGTTAGGAACAACAAATCTCTTTATGATAAACAAATCCTTTTTGCAAGTTCGTTATTAGGGGTAGTTCCTACAAAGGATCGGACTAATGACGTATACAATGCTTGAATTATCGACATAGATGCTACATAGTTGGTTCTCATCCTTCAGAGACTACGAGTGTAATAGGAGCATCCGTTGACAAAAGGATCACCCTAAGATGATCATCTCATGGCTATTGAGAACGAATCAAATCAAATGGTTCTATTTATCAATCTTTCTTACTTGCTCCTACGGAACCAAGGTCGAAAGGATTGAAAGGGTCAGTCATTCACAACCACTGATGAAGGATTCCTCGAAAAGTTCAGGATTAGAAATCTTTTTTATAAATCGAATGGATTCGGTCTTATACATACGCAAGGAAGGTAATCAAAAAAGAAAGAAGATCAGTTCTTCTTTCTTTTATCACCTCACCAAAGTCTTAGAATTATTACAAACCCAATATTATTCTAAATAAAACATTAAAGTTCATTATCAGCGAAAATTAACGGTTCACGTTTGAGTTAATTTCGAACTAAGTTTGGTTTGGAACCTATTTTGAACAAACTAGGTCCAGTTTGAGTTTGGTTTGAATTAATTTCGAACTAAGTTTAGTTTGAATTAATTTCGAACAAACTCAATTTCGAATCGAACTTTTTACGAACTTTTTCGAATCAAACTCTAATCAAATTACGAACTACGAATTTTTTGTGCAGCCCTACATACTATAAACCAGAATTTCCCCTGTTGAGGTAAAATCTGTCGAGCTAAACAGTGACCATATTCTGGATTGCTAAAGATATTGACAACACTGTTTTGGCTTCATTAGCGCAGGAGTCATATGTATTTTCATTTTGATTTTATTGTCTGCAAGTCAAAACAGCAGTGTTAATGTCTTTACCCTTTGGGTTGATGCTTAACAAGTTTATCCAGTCTTTACCCTTTGTGATGATGCTTAACAAGTTTATCCAGTTTACCCGGACTGTGTCAGTGTCAAAATAGCAGTCAGCTCCAACCAACCCGTACAGATCCATGAAAGCGCCGTAAAATAACAACATCATTGTCAGAAAATTGCAAGGCTTAGATATCTTAAAAAAGGTAAGGCGGCTTAAGCTAATTCGACGCTTAGGTCCCTGCCTTTAAGATGAAATAGCAGTTAATAACTGTCATATGATACCATCCTTCTTCAGAAGCTAATTCTTATTTTTTTTTTAAACCAGATAGCGGCTATCAGGTTGGTACAGAAAAAGTAAGAAATAATATTACATCAATAGGAACTCGTCCCTATTACAACCATAGTGACATATTTCGCGTATTATATGCGTATAATTTGTTTTTTTGACGTAACCGAACCGAACTCCGAATAAAACGCAGAAAAACGTATAATAAGTTTTATTCGCGAATAAAACGCGTATAAAAAGCGAGTTGACGAATTATTCGCGATAAAAAAGGGAAAAAAAATTTTGAATTTTTTTTCAAATTTTTCATTTTTTATTTTTACGGTTTTTGGGTTTTTTTTTCTTTCTTGTT
This sequence comes from Carex parvula, assembly GCA_025461045.1. Classification (NCBI taxonomy): domain Eukaryota; kingdom Viridiplantae; phylum Streptophyta; class Magnoliopsida; order Poales; family Cyperaceae; genus Carex; species Carex parvula. Next base: position 174,696 of record JAJGRW010001954.1, read on the forward strand.
GTACCGAATCATTCCCGAATTATACCCGAATCACAAAATTTTGACCTCGCCGAACCGAACCCGAACTTTTGATTTGTCACTGTGATTACAACCCAGCACCATTCCACAGCAATACCGCTGCCACTGTATCCCCTCTTGTAAACCAGTATCTTACCTGTATCCCCTCTTGTCCGCAGCAATACAAGGTCAGAATTCTTCCTATACCAGTATCTTATCAACAGTATCGCAGCCATTGCATCCCCTCTTGTACCGCTCTTTGCGCTAGGACCCTTGGCTGACACCATCTCCTCTCAAAGATTTTATTATTTCGCTCCTTCCAGTGTCCGGCAAGCTGCTAGAAATAGAGCACCCCATTTCTTCCTAGGAATCCTTCCCCTACTTCTCGCCCATGATGCTAAATAAGTTGTACCGATTGGTGTGAGTGCATAATTCAAAAAATGTTAAAAGAGCTTACGGGCTATCTTATCCTTTGAGGCTATGTCTGGAATCAAAATTGATTTAAAAAAATTGAATTAATACCATTTAATATTAGTGATGAAGAAAGAATACACCTAGCTAATCTATTTTGATAGTGAATTATCTTGTAATGGTTGGGGATTTTTTGTTGGATAAAATTGAAAAAAGAAAAAGAAAAAAGAAGTAAGTTGCAGAATTGGATTGGCAACCTTCCACCTATTGGTGAAATGCATAATGTATAATTCAGTACTGATTGGAGTACCTCCTTACTCCTTGACTATATACAAAATCGGTGACAAAATACTTCAACAAATTGATATGCATAAATGTAAGTTCCTAGTACCTACTAGGAAATACATGATCACCAAGTTAAATACACTGGTTCTTCTAAATACTCGAACACATAACAAAATTTCAGCATCCGAGCTTTACAGTAAAATCAACATTTCTCTAGTGGTATGGAATCCATTTACTTTGAGGAGAAGATACATAGAATATGAAAAACAAAAACAAATGGATGTTACACTGGCAAAAATATATTGCCCTTTTAAAAAAAAGAAACAATAAAAATAAATAAATGCATGTCAAACTAATACGTCCTGTTGCTCCGCGCCTCCTTGACCACGGTCAGTTATTAGTCAGAAATTTCTTTCTGTAATATATAACTTAAATTCACAACTGGTATATCAAACACTAATGGATCATCACTTTTTCTTAATTGTCATTTTCCTTCCATTTTACAAGGGACTTGAGAAACTCCATGACCTAAGAAAAGAGTAAGAAAAAAATAAATGAATTAAAATCTGTTATCCTTCCAAAAGGAGGTCATAAAATGAACTCGCAACAGCAGTTCTTTCTCAAAACTGCAATTACCTCTGATGGATCTTTCAATGAGTAGAAGGCATCGGTGTCTTTCCGTACAGACGAAACTAGAATACCGTAACCACACTTGCGCTCCCTTAGAACCTGCATACCATTTATAAAAGTTAAAAGTGTGCATTCTAGCAGTGATTCAAATTATAAAAAATAAAAAAATAAAGTTACCTTGAATGCATCTTCATCAGTACGGTCATCTCCAACATAAATTGGAAGCACATCATTGCAATCGCTAAGATCAAGTGATTCAAGCAGAAACTCAACAGCCTTTCCCTTGTTCCAATCTATTGTTGGGCGAACCTCAAAAACCTAGATTAAATTAGATGCAAATTTAATAAGACCGAATACATTTGTGCAAATTGTTTACAATAATTTGCAGAAAAGCATAAGTACATGTTGGGTTTGTTCTCATTAACTGCTTTATGGTAAATTGGTGGCAATCTCATTTACAAGTTACAAAAGGTTTCGCTGTCTTTCGGTACATCATTTTATTTGGAAACAAACTTCTTCATTTCTTAATTAATATTTCATTCAAATTTGAAAATGAATTCTGACCTTTCGCCCACTGGTTAGTCGCAAACGAGGGTAGTTCTTGAGAACCTCCTTTACACATTGATCAACTAGGCCATACTCCTAATATTCAAATACCAAAAAGAAAATTAAGAATAATTTCTTTTTCTGTACTTTCATTTATAAAGTTAAGAAAGTGATTTGTGTTGGAGTTCAGAATTACCTCCACGGCCACATTGCGGTAATGTACAGTGACACAGAACTTGTTGTTCTCTACAGATGATCCTTTAATGTCTTTAGTTTTCTCAATGAGGGTTCTAAAAACCTGCATTGTAACTTCTTTTTTATTTTTCTGAAACTTTTGGCATCAGCAAATATTGAGATTAAGTGACAGTGATATATAATTACCTCATCGATCATAGGTAAAAACTCACTTGCTGGCTGGAAAAGATTAACCTCCTTCCCCTGCAGTAGCAGAAATCTTATGAGAACATTGCCTTTGATTTGTTGAATACAAAGGGCTATTGAAAAACAAAACAAACAATTAATGCTAACCTAAGGACTGAAATAAAGTACTTAAGTTTCAAATTTTCAATTAACAATGAAACCATATGAATTTATTCATAATTTCCTCTGAAGCACAAATCAAGAGCTATTATTAAAGCAACAACTGGTGAATTAGGAGTTGGTAAGAAGAGTATGCTTTTGCTCGGTTACCAATAGAAAATTGTGTTCTTTTGATATCTTTTTTGAAGATTACATATGACTTATGAGACATTACAGAATATGACTTCGACTAACCTGTGAGTCAGTGGTCCTAATGGAGTTAGGATGGGACCCATGAGAATCGTTATTTCTGACAGGGCCCATAATGTCCATTCCATGGCTCCCGGCGTAATAAAGTTCTGTTAGCTTTACAAATTCAAAAACCTACAGATAGCAGGAAAATATTTAAATTTGAATGAGTAAACAGAGCTATAACAAAAGAGCTATTTTTTTTTATAAAATCCTGAAGAAAAAGTTGTTTAATTACCTTATCACGGGATCTACCACTAATGATAGCGGTAGGGAAGTACCTCGCAACATTTTTCACTGAAGTACGCATCTGTGTATAACAATCAAGTCAATACCATATTTATTAAATTACATTCGAAATAATTAGATCACAGCTGATATTTGTTTTACCTCGTCAGTCATGATGGCATTTTCAGGGTTGTCGACAATAGGTGATAGAGTCCCGTCATAATCCAAGAACAATGCAATCCTTTTTCCCTTTGCATGCGCTGTTATTTGCTCAAACGAAGTTAAAGCAGATGGGTACTTCATCTATCAGAAGAAAACAGAATAATTTTAAAAATTAAAAAATAAATGATTGCTCTGAACCGGGTTCATCTTGCAAGGTATTCCAATATCTTATGAAGATATTTAAGGGAAACAGGTTAAACAAAGAAAAATATCAGTACTAAAACTCTGCTAAATCTCTAACAATTTTTTTTTTTGGGGTACTTAATAGAAGCTATCAAGTTGTTAAACAACTAATACAAAACGACCTACATCTATTACAACATAGTTTTGACTCTACCCTCCACAGTATCTCAGCCACAACCCAACTTGTTGTACTATCCTTGCCACCAAATCTTCCATACAAGCTTGTTTTTGCCTGAACACCCTTAAGTTTCGTTCCTTCCACAAATGAAATCTCTAACAATTATTTGAAGTCCATTGGCACCAACGAATGAGAACATTTTCTGACTCTCTCTTTGCTATTTATTCATATAAAATTCCCATCCTTTTTTTTCAATTACAACTAAGGACGTGCATATGAAAATATAAATCAATAACATACCATCCAAGTAAGGTATTGCTCATAACTATCATCTGAATCCTTGGTTTGCTTCTTGCGAGGAGGCGAGCAAGCAATCATGGCCTCCAACCAGCCACCAGCACGAAGTTCATCAAGCTTGCTGGGAACATTCTTTCTTCTTTGGATGTTATTCAACAACATACTAGTTGAGTTTAATTCAATACCAGGTGGGTATGACATGAGGTTTGAAGGAAGGCCGAGTCTCGATTTTACCGGGATAGGTTCAGTTATTACTGGAGAGATATGGTTTGGCTTCAAATCCATTTGATGTGTCCAAAAAGAAATGGCAAATAAGGCTAATTAATTCTGGTTAGAATTGGGGAACAAATTTTTTGTTTTCTCGCTTAACCAACCCTTTTGTCGATGAAAAACCACTTTTTCAATGTTTTCTTGTCAGTGGAGCAGTGAAGGCAGCCCATCAAACAGAGATTAGCTCAGACCTGATTTGAGAAATGCTTAAAATTACTTCAATGAAGAAAAAAAAAATTGTTCATTGGAATTCTTTGAGTGTGCGCTTTCTACCTGATCATTGCCCCGGTAATGAAGAACTCTCAAGTACCATTCAAGGTTTGAAATGTCTCTATTAACTGCATGAAGAGATACGGAGATCAGTTTATGTACTTGTTAGGACAGCTAAAGAAGAAGCTTTTAATAACATTTCCAGCACCTTACAATCACAAATAAACAAATCAAGGGGCAATTAAGTATAATAAAAATGGAAACCTAAAACACATGCAGGATACGAATTTCAACTTATGAGAGGACGATTTTAGGATATCAACCGGTACAATTTAAACTTTAAACAAAATTCCCGTGAGAATCAGGTTGTCAGTAACATATATTAATTAAGTACCAGTTGATTAAAAGAAACATTTGTTATAGAAAAGGTACTTCTGGTGAAAGTCAAAATATAGGTTGCTTAAACCAAAGGTAAATTACAACATGGCGTCGAAGAAAGTTAACATTAATGGTGAACTAGTTCAATCTACCTCTAATTTAAGCACAAGTTTATTAAGTGAAGTTAATTTTCTCACGTGTGGTGGGAAAAAAAAGAAAAAGAAAAGTAAATGTCCATACTCCATACAATACAATGAATCTGTCCATGTCACGAAAAATACGATCTTCTGTGGCCTAATACAGTATGAATTTATTTAACATAGGATGGATGAGGCCCAACACGGAAAAGCTACATTGTTGTAGCCACAGAAAAGTATTTCTGCTTTAACTCGTGGACCATGTCTGCCCACATTCTAGAGTCCTAGACAAACAAGAGACACGTTAAAGACAAAGACCTTCGGAAACTAAATCAGCAACAATGACTTCCATCATGTACCAATGTGTATAACGGGTCATTTTATACAAAGTAGAGTAACCCTGTATATAGATAGATACACGCAACAAAAAAAACCACAAGGATCTGAACAGCCCCATTACAACAACAAACAGACACACCAAACAACTGAATGAGAGGCGACTAAAAGGAACAAACCTTTGGCTTTGGTTTGACGTTCATTATTTTTTTACACAATTTATTTCGAGGAGGTACCTTTCCTAACCAACTAATAACTTGTAAAAAGAAACATTAAAAAAAGAGCACTAGGATCACAGGTACGACTTGTTGATATCCAGGAGATTAGGGTTATGATACTAGCACAATCAATTATTATATTAACACAACAATTTCAAACTTTTTACTTATATGGACAAATTTATCCTTGCTTTAACTTACTAGGAATATTTCATTTTTTTTTTTCAAATTTGACAAATATAGTAGCTACCTAGAGGAAAGAACGTAAATTATAATTTTTATTCTTACTATGTTATTAAAGCATATACAAATTAAAAATAACATAACACCTCTTAAAAAAAACTACAATAAAAGCTTAAGATTAATTTGTGGAGCATAATAATCATATGTTTTTATTGTTGTTTTTTGTTTCAAATGATGTTATATTGAATTTGTATATGCTCCAGTAACATAGTAAGAATAAACTAATTAAGTTGAATTTGTTAACAAAATGATAATATTATAAATTTATTTTATATATATATTCGTATACTAACTATATATATTCAACAACAAAGGATCGAAATAAATATTTATGAAAGCTAAAATCATTGATGTATAACTAGAGATGCATGGGTTGATTTTTTTATTAAATTAGATAAAAATCTAATAACGAATAATATATAGTAACTAATAATAAGGAAGAATGTATAATAGTAACTAATAAATGGTCCTTAAACATAAGATTGCATAATCTCCGGATGAAGAAAAATGGCAGTTGAAAGAACTATGTACAGAGGGGTAAAACTGTCCATAAAGTTTAAAAATTAGAAGTTGTTGTGTTAAAATAAAAAAATATTGTGCTAATATCATCACAGGAGATTATTATAGTTGTGAAAGGGACCTTGATTGGGACAAACTGGGTGGTTTGAAACTTTCCAAATTAGAGAAGGAGACGAGGAAACTACACCGACAAATGCGGAAACCAAACAAAAATGTAATTCAAGGAAATAAGAGGGGTAGAAATGAGAAAAGAATGTCATCTAATGTACGGAAGTCCGACGGAAAATTGAGAAACCGTACTTTCTCTAAAATTGAAAATAAAACCGGCAAGACATGGGGTGATTAAGATTCTATATGAATCATTAAAATACCAAGGTTATATAACAAGATTCAGCTCTTCAAATCAGATAACAAGGAGGAGGATTTAATATATCTGATAAAATTACAAAATATTTATTAACTTTAAAAGGGACAGTGTATCAAAGAAAAAACACAAAATAATCAAAAGATTCCCGAAATGCATAAATTATATTCAAAAGCAACTCTGAGAGATCATACCTTGATCCGAATTAAATGCACTGTGAGGTCAACTATCAGCTGGAGCGAAGATTGAGGAGATTCAGAATCCACGAATCAGGAAACTGATAAACAGCAACTAATTGGGAGAGAGAATGGAGAAGAAGAAGAAAAGTATAGAAGCTTTTAGTTTTGATACTAAATAAGGGTCGGGAGAATGGAGGAGAGAAGAAGAGAGGAGAGGAGGAAGGGGCGATCTATTAATAGCGAGAGGACAGGTGAGGAGAGAGGGACTGAACAGTGGGCCACCAGAAAAGACGTGCGCGTCGAGCAGTGGACCGGTCAATTTAGAGAAATCGTAAACAGACGGAGGGAGGAAGATTAGTTGGCGGGATTTATTTATCTCCCAGCTTGGAATTACGCAATTTCGCGCTGGAAATAGAAAATAGGAAATAGGAAATCGCGCGGGCCGCGGGGAGGTTGCAACCGTAATTTATTCTAGAATCTTATTAAAATAACTGACCAGAATCCAATATTTTTGGGTTCTAAGGTTGGACTTTTTTTCATAATTCAGTATATCTAGCACATATTTGTGTGACCTTCTGTGTGTGCTTCAGGGCTATCAAAATTTGAATGGAAATTACGATCTGAATACTAAAAATATAAATTTCAGTGTCATAAACAATATTTAAGATATTTTCTTGAGGTTTTAAGTATAAAGATCAATGTGCATGCAGCCCCGGCCTTGACCCAGGGTAGCCAGGGCGATGGCCCCGGGCCCCAAAATCCAACAGGCCCCAAAAAAAAAAAATTGTATATGTTAAAAACCACAAACAAAAGTCAACAATTTAATAGAGTCAAAAATAAAACTCTGTTTCTTCTCTGTAAAACGACAAACGAAGCAAGAAAAAAATTAATAAATCTAATTTCGCTGACCGCCGTTTCTTCTCTATAAATCAACAAATGAGGGAAGAAAGAAATTAAGAAACTTAGCTCTTCTCACGAGACACGATCTCGTTCTGCGACGGCGAGTGTGAGGCAGAGACGGAAGCGGCGTTTGGTTAGGGCGAGGCCGACACATCGACGCAGCGACGCGACATCTGGATTGGACTGCCGACGGCTTAGCGCTACGTCTGCCTCGTTACCTAGGTTCTATTATTCTATTACTTTGTTTTATTTTTAATTTAAAACAATGTTTCTTAGAAAACATACATCAAGTAGCGAAAAAAGAAACATAAAAAGAGAAAAAAACTAAAACCTCAAAAAGTTTCTATTCAAAAGCTTTGGAAAAAAAAATTAAATCACAAAATTAGTTTTTTGAAAAACCAAGTTGAAAGTGAAGTGCGCGAAAAAACAAGAAATGCATCTGAAAACCAAAATGAGGTAAATCAAGAAACAACAAATATGTCTGAAACGAAAATGAGATAAATGAAGAAATAACAAATGTGCTTGAAAATGAGACTAGTGAAAATAATGAAGAAATTAATCATGTGTCTGAGTGCTTAGATTTTTTGTTATCTATAAATATATATGATTCTATTGTATGAGATGGTTTAGATTCAAAACTGAGATATTTGTTTGTTGAGAATGGTCCTATTAGAGATTATAATATTAATTTTTCTAAAGATAAATATAATAGGAGGTTCTCCACATATTATTTTGATACAAAATTATACATAAAGGGTCCAAATTTTTCTCCCGCCCCGGGCTCCAAAATCTTCAGGACCGGCCCTGTGTGCATGTATTATATTTTGATCAGTTTAAGCAAAATAATTTGGATTGTGGTATCTAAAAATAGAATAGATAGAATTTATTGTTATACTCGTATCGATAAATGCGGGTTATTTGATTCAAAATCGGTTCACAATTTAAAAATTCTAGCACAATAAATCTGAAACAATTTGATTGGGTCAAACAGAGTATCAACATGTTACATGAGAATAAGAAACCTAACGGAAGATTACACAAAGCGAACACACGGATTACTACAGAGAAAAAGATACAAAGGAACTAAAGCCTCCACCTCACGTTATTGGTCAGATCCGAATAGACTTAAAACGAACCGAAATTATTTAATAAGCGGCGTAGACAATGGACAATACCATCCCTACCAAGTGCAGTACGGTTCACCTTTCAAGTGCAATATCTCCTACAGTAACTCAAAAATTGGATTTGAATCCTGACCGTCCGATCAGATTCTGATCGCACGGCCCGCATCTAAACATAAGTTCTGGAGTTACTTCAGCCTTAAGTTTGTGGCAGGCCGTAATTCTTCTTTCTCTAGGTGCTTCTATAACGGTCACCACCGACGCTTTTCCAAACTGACACGTGGCATTTGGCATCAAGCGAAATTGGTCAAAATTGAGGATAAAGCGGTGGCCGGTGGTTAATTTCTGGACACCTCATCGGTGAAGTTTGTTTTTGGTAGTCAAACAGGAAGCACAGAAATATCGATTAGATTAGAGTAATTAATCAATTAATAAAATTTTGTTACATCAATGATAACATAATTTTCTAAAAATGTATCTGTCATCGGTGTTTTTCTGGTTTTAGTTTAGTTAATGATGGTACTTGAGTTTAGTTTAGTCATAATTTGAAAGCTCCATTGTTAGTTTTAGTTTAGTCATACGGGTGGAGGGGGCCGGGGTGTAATTTTGGTATGTCTTGGGGGTTGTCTTTGTTGAAACAAAACAGATATGTTAATTAATGATAGTACTTGGGTCAATTTAGTGCTACAAATTAATTATGTTGGTTAATTAAGGGTTGCACTGTTCTATATGTTTGTTGGTCTTCTATGTTATCTTGCTTAATTTGATGCATGCTATTTGTATTCCATTTGGTGCTATATAATATATAGAGAGATTATGTTGTTTATCTTGCTATATATGGAGGTTAGCCTCTAATACAGACATATATAATTAAATATATAAAATAAATTGCCAACGGCCCAAATATATATGGCAAACTAGAACCTGCCAACGCCAACTCAAACACAAAAGATGGTGTAAGACACTTTTGCAATCGACTAATAAAATCCAACAGACGATAACGTTTCTATATTAAATGGCTAATTTAACGACCGAAAATATATTATTCTCAAATGTCCTTTATTTCCAACCAATGGAGTTGGAGCTGAACGCCATCGGATCTAGCCGATGGCAAATATGTATATCTTTCCTATCGAGGCGATAGCCATCAATTTGGAACACAATTACGAATTGGGATTTGAACTAATGGTGAAATGTTTTTCTTTAGCAGTGCATGCATATACAGTTTATTTTTGAACACGTGTTCGGATTTCTACTTGCTTTGTTCTATACTTAATTTTCTTTCCTAATGTATCAATATAAAAGTATAATATAACTTTTAAACGCGAGCGTTTAAAAAATATTTATAAAGTTGTCAACTTTATTAAAATTATTGTTAAATATTTAACAAATATTGATAGAATCATAGAAAACAATTTTCCTACGCAGCTAATAAGTACCTTTCAATTAGAACTTTAAATTTGATAATTTAGAAAATATTGGAAAAATTGTCGAATTAATTACAATATCTTATCTTAATTGGCGGCAGAGATGAAGTGATCCTAGCCAGCCAAACAATTTTGTTTAGATTCATTCACAGGTGATAGGTGGCATAGTCATAGACCAAGGTTACAATATTCTTCCGTGTTTCGGTCCTTTTCCATATGATATTTACAAATAAGGACACAAAAACAAAACAAAGGAACTTCGTGTCAACTGTCAAGGGGAAAAGATCAAAGAAAGGCCGGCGGTGAAAGAAGTAGAGAAGAGACTAAGAAAAGTCACGAGTAACGGCCTACGAGGTGGTAGTTGTCTTTGACCCGGTTCTCTTGCATGCTTGATGCCTCTCGTGACCCAAAGTTCTCTGCATTATTCCACAATCTTAGAGTCTGCACCGCCTTATTTCTCATCAACTTTTAACCCATTTTTAAAATATCAATATTAATATATACAAGGAAAAAAATAAAAGAAATAAAAGAAAATATTTCTGCATATTTTTTCTTCGGCATTTTGAACACTAAGTACATGCATGCTATAATCAGTAATTAGTGTCATTTCTACATACATTAACTTCAAAACCTATCGAATCGACTTTAAACGGTGAATCTAAACTGTTCAAACTGATCTACTTCATTAGTTGTGCGTTTACATGCAAAATTTATAATTTTCGAATTTATTTAGCAAATCAAACGGTCAAATGTACGAGAGTTTTTAAGTTAATTTTAATGCATTCATATTTTAACATTTTTAACTGCTTGACTTGTACTAAAATAACTCGAAAAAATAAAAATTTTGCATGTAAACACATCACTCATAAAATAAATTAGTTTGAACGGTTTGAATTAGTTGTTTGTAGTCTATCTAATATATTTTGAAATTGATGTCATATGACACTGATGTTATACTAGCCAGACTCTTTAATTATATTGTTACTTACTTCTGAAAAGCTTGCAGTCTGAATTTATTAACTCACAACAGTCCTCAATTTGTTTGTCGTACCGGTAAAATTTTCTACCTGTTACCAATAAAAATTCTCTGACTACTGTCCTGAAGCTATCATGATAGAAGAAATGGGACATTGCATTTTTTATAAATAGCAACTTTTTTGTTTTATAATTTTTTAAATCTGTAAGAATTAATATTATTTGTCTTTTATAAAATGAAATTTTAAATATTTATTTATTCGATTTCCAATTTCTTATGTATTCTCTCTTTATTCTAGGAAGAGAATATTTGACTCCTCTCTCTTTTGAGTGATGGATGAAAAGATGAAATCACTTGAACAGAATCTTAATATCAGAGAAAAAGACCAATGTATTTATAATATTATGTATATGTCACTACCAATGTTATCAGAACTGGACCGGATCAGTGGTTTAACCGAAAAAAATCGAACCTGGTCATCCGTCCAGTTCGGTTATTAGAAAAATTGTTCTGCTTTCATACAACTCAAAATCGGGTGAGAATCTGCTGCGATCCGGGTACTGTGAACAGTACCCTGCAATCCCTGCTTTTCCAATCCAGCTATCGAATTGTTTCGAGATGCGTGCACAGAAAAATCAGCTGTTTTGAGATGTGTGCACTAAAAAGTTAGACGGCTGGATTTGAAAAAGCAGGAATTGCAGGGTTACTGTGCTCAATATTCGGATCGCAGCAGATCTCAATCCCTCAAAATCAGTTTCACCTTCCAGACATAAGAATAGTTTTAGTTGTATCTCATTCAAAGCCATTAATTTCCTCAACAATGTCACTGACGTGTACTGGTATCCTATTGTGATTATAAGAGCCTGTATACAAACTTTTTGAACTTAGAATGGTTATGTTGTAATATATGACATTCATTCTTGTAAAGATTTTAACATAAAAGTAAATAACATTGCTGGGGTTTCAGGTTATAAGTTGTAATTGTTTTAAAAAATCAGCAGTTGAACCGGTTGACCCACCGGTCCAACCAGTGAACAGCTGACCTGGAGCTCTAACAGGTTGATGTCCGGTCTGATTCTGATAACACTGGTCACTACCCATCAATAAATGCATAGAGTGTAGTGGATGGAAATTGGAAACAATCGGATATATTTCATCCTAAATATACATATACATGCCAGTTTTATGTGTTTATTGAGCACTCATACAATAATCTCTTAACTACACAAAGTCAAGTAGGCTACAGTTTAGATTGGACATGAATTGTACAATTAGATTCCAACATCGAACATACATACTTTTCAAACAAATGTATAGCGTGTTCTAGTATTCTAACAAATGTATAGCGTGTTCTAGTATTCTAACAAATTAATTGAATTGTACAATTAGATTCCAACATCGAACATACATACTTTTCAAACAAATGTATAGCGTGTTCTAGTATTCTAACAAATTAAATTTCGTCCTGAATGTATATATCACAGGCAAATAATTTAAGTTAATTCCTTCATAATTTATATATAATAATACAAATTCTGGGCAAGTGGCCTAAATATTATTTTTAAGACTAATTGAGCAAGGTACTTTAAATGAGACAACAACAAAACATAGAAAGAGTTGTGATTTATAGTAAAATCTAGGGAAAATCACGCGTCGCGCTGATTTCACCTTGAAGAAAATTTTGTTATTTTATAATTTACAATATACAACACCTAAATTTCTGCATTACTCAAACGTTGTTCAAATTCTTTCTTCTAACGTTTTATATGACTAGACGGTGTTCTTATATTATTTTTTATTTTTTTTAGGGATCGAGCCTTCATCTTTACTATTGAGATTTGTACAAACCATCTTTACTATTTGAATTTCAAATATGCCACCTTTCTCGTAAGGAACCAATTTGGGTCCGATGTCCATTGGACTCAAAATCAGTTCGATGGGTTCGAAGACCGTCCGATCTGCTTTAAAATTCGCGCTTACAGCTTTTGCGTCTTGCTTTAAAAATTCATGCACACAAATTTTTAAAGTGGATCGGTACGGTCACGAAACCCCTCGAATCCAAATTTGAGTCCGATTGGCATCGGACCCAAACTGTTCTCCTCTCGTAAAGGGTATGCTTTAATCATTTAACCAGAAAATGGTTCTTGTTCTTATTATATATATGTAGCGTGATGATAAAAATTGAAATAATAAAAAGAAGAAAGAAATAATAATTACACCCAATTAAACACAAACTAATTCAAGATCTCAACAAACAAGTTCAAGGATCCCAACTGGGATCCAAATCTGCTGAAATTCAAAATTATGAACAGTAATGTTGAAATTTATGAAATTCCGAATTCAGTCATTGAACTGTTTCGAGATACGTGCAAAAAAATTGAACAGCTGGTTTCAAAATTTGAGAAATTCAAAAAATACTGTTCGTGATGTCAAGCTGATTTTGATTACTGTACGTTATTCTACGGCGCCTGTACGATGTGACATCCACCGGCCATACCTTCTAGTTCAACCAACTCAGCCTATGTAAATATTTATTAAGGGGCATTTTTCTCCGGTACCCCTGCAAAGTCGAAAATACCAAGATTATGGAGGTAGAGAAACCGATCATATTACTGCAATTAATGATTTGTTACAGAATTAATTAACCCACAAAAGTATTGTCGACAATTTGTTCACTCAGAGCCCATCATTTTTTATATTCTGTAAACAATATTTTATAAATAAAATTATCTGGTCCGAATTCACTCCGATTTTGTTTATGATCTGGAGATAATTTTGTGAATTCGAATTCATATATTTATTAAAAATTCAGAAAATATTTGAGTCTGGATACGGATAAATTTTCTGACCCGTAAACAAAACAAATATCTAAATATATCCGCGAACCCTAAGGAAAATCTGAACCCAAAAGCGTTTCAACACTAACGTCCAAGATGCATATATTTCTCAAATCCTAGATAGTAAGTGTGAGACTATTAGTTGGCATGAGCACCGGACTATTCATAGGATCCGACTCTGCTGTTTTTTTTAGAGAAAAGTAGAGTTCTACTTTTCTGATTCCAATCATTCAAATTCGTTGAGATTTGTGCATGAAAAAAAAAAATTTATCGAAATATGTAAATAGAAAATTTTGAATAGTTGAAATTGAAAAAGCAGAATCATATTTTTCTCTAAGAAAAATAGCAAAGTTCATTCCCTATTGATAGGTGCTACTTCTTGTCTTTTTAGCCGCCCTATTTTTGTTTTCTTTACCTTCATTTCTTCTCTTCTCCTCTCCATTTTTCTCAATTCCGGACATTTCTTCTCTTTATATTATTTTTGTATTAGTTAATTATATTTTTTTGTTCATCATATTTTTATGTATAACTTAAAGTTCATGATTCAACTATCCGACAATTATTAATTTTGTATATGTATTTGTATCCGTTTAAGACATTTAATTTTAAACTTTAATATCTATTTATTATTCTTATTTGTATTTGTATTTGCTTATTGAAAAAATAAATACAAAATTGATATGAGAATTAACCCGCTCCGAATTCGCTCCGTTTACACCCCTGACCGCATATTACAAGCAAAAGGCATTTTCCATTTTTGCGGGGGTAAACTCAGATGTCTCATCTCACTGGACTAAAATTGAATTTTTGTAAATTCCATGGTTGAAATGAGCAATTTCCATAATGACATGATAAAAGAAAAGGGCTAAAAATGATTAAAAAAAAGAAAGAAAAAGAAGAAAAAGAAAACCCAAAGAAAATTCAACTGTTTCTTCCCGCGGCTCTTTATGGTCAAACAATTATTAACAAATCTTCCCATTTTATAGTCGCAATATTTTAGTGCTGAGGTAAATTATTAAATAATAATCCACCTCGGATCCACGACGCCATCACAGAGAAAAAGAGACCAATCAATATTTAAATTTAGAAACTTAGAAGCAGGGGGGCCTACAAGACACGCCAACATCTCCGGTTGATTGGTTTTATTTTTAAATAACACAAGACAAATGTGATTCTGTTTATTGGTTTTATGAAAGTGACCCCATTAACATTATAGGTTTACGTTAATGAGCCGTCTAATTAGACTGGAACTTTATATAGTGACAAGTAATTAATAATATCTGTTTCCAACTATTTAATCATAATTGGACTGTTAAGATTAAATAATTACATCATAATTATAATAGAGGAGGGTTCAAATGCCTCCATTTTTGTGCCTCCACCATGCCTCCATTTTTAAAAACTTTAATAACTCAAAATTTAAAACTTAAAAGTCAAAATAAAACCGTTGGATATGACTACATCATTTTATCTCTGTGCTCATAAAAAATTATCACATTTTGATTTTGTTTTTATGTGAATCAATAAGTTGAAAAATCAACGTCTAGAAATTATCCACATTAGTACGTTTTTTACAAGCTCTTGATGACAACCAAAACAAAATTGAAATGTCATAATTTTTACACATGCATAGATAAAATGATGTAGATCATATCTAACAGTTTTATTTTGACTTTAAAGTTTTAAATTTTGAGTTTTTAAAGTTTTAAAAATGAAGGCATTTGAACCCTCCTCGTTATAATATAATTTATACATCATGTTCATCGCAAATTAAAAGATAATCAAATGCGATGTAATTAAGTTTTATCTTTCATCAACTGATTTAAAATTTACAACAATCTACATTTAATGAAATTTAATATAATATCAGATTACATTACATTGCAAACATATAAAAATTGATCTGCCCCATAGGCCATAGAATGACGTAATATTTAGTCATTTTTAACTATATTAATGACAAAGAATGGCTTAATTGTTCTCTGTTCACCTTATCAGTCATAAAACACCGAAATTTTCATTAATACCACTGTAAAAAAATCCACAAATTATGGGGAATTTAAAAAATATCAGGGCCTAGTCAATCTGCGGTCTCATTCTTGGAGTACCAGATTGACATTGAGACCCCCCAAAAATTCAAAATGCACTGTAATATACTGATATTTAGGTTTTTGAGAGGCCGCAGATTGACTTGGAGGTCCTCGTATTTTTCGAATTCTCCAATTTCAGTGATTTTTTTTTT
>JAJGRW010001955.1:0-17407 GCA_025461045.1 Carex parvula
CAAACATCTAACAGTACAACAAATGAAAATCTACGGCTCTGGACTAAACACGTCCTCGCCGCCTTCTTCCTATACCCCCGACGGCTCTGGACTAACATGCACGGTCCTATGAAGGTCTTGTTCTTCTTCAGACAGGCTGTGTTAAGACCCCTTTACAAGAAAATAAAGTCATTGTTAAGACACTACGATGTATACTATTTGAAAATATTTATAAGAAGGTGTTTTTTACCTATATAGGCATGCCAGCGTGGCACCTCCCCAGTTGAACCTGCCCGCAGTGGACAGGTCGCGCAGAAGCTCGAGGTAACACAGCCGCACCTGATCTCCATGCGAATCCGGAAACAACCGGCAGGTGATCATCTCCAAAATATAGGCGCGTAGATATCGGTCACTAACCACCTGTTATAGATTTAAATTAGAACATTACTTACAAGAAAATAAATATAATACTATTTAAATTAATCTTGTACAAGCAAATACTTGATCTGGTCGATCCGGAAAGACCTGGAATCTCGCCCGCAGCCTTGCCAAGCTGATGCAGCTGGGCGAGACCACAGTCTTCTCACCTCTCTTCTTCTCTTTCTGGAGATCCTCGTGCGGGATACCCAATAGCTCCAAGCACAATGCACGAAAATCTCCGTACTCGACGCCCGTGACCGGCTCCCCAATAATGGTCATACCCCACAGGCAACTGACGTCCTATAGGGTGACTGTCATCTCAGCATGGGGGAGATGAAAGCTGTGCGTCTCGGGACGCCATCGCTCAACGAGGCCAGAAGATAAACCCGTCAGCATTCTCCTCGGCCATCTGGGATATCTGGTACAATCCCATTGAGCGTAAAAAACCCCCGTACGCCGGCTGGTACCGTAGATGCTGGCGGTTGTGACGAACCGTAACCGCATCCAAACCCTGCATTTAATTAAATAATCAGATCAAGTTCATTCATCAAAAATTCAGAATGACAAATTTATAAATATGACAAATTTACTTACCCCAGTGGCAGCCTCTAAAATCCGATGCTCCGCATTCGGATACACAAGAAGTCGCTGACCCTGTCGGTGCGACTCCGGATACCCGGAACATCCGCCAATGCTGTCTCGATGTACTGAGACATCTCGTATGGCGTGGCTGTAGGAGCATGCTGTGTACCCCTACTGGAGGATGGTCTACTGGAGGATGGTCTACTGGTACTCATGCTGTATTGGATAATTTTTGGTCAAATATGAGAGTTTGGTAAAAGTCCGGTTTAAATTTGGGTACAATTCTAATTAAATTTGGGTACAATCGAATTAAATTTGGGTACAATTCTAATTAAATTTGGGTACAATCTAATTAAATTTGGGTACAATCTAATTAAATTTGGGTACAATCGAATTAAATTTGGATACAATTCAATTAATTTGGGTACAATCGAATTAAATTTGGGTACAATTCTAATTAAATTTGGGTACAATTCTAATTAAATTTGGGTACAATCTAATTAAATTTGGGTACAATCGAATTAAATTTGGGTACAATTCTAATTAAATTTGGATACAATTCTAATTAAATTTGGGTACAATCGAATTAAATTTGAGTACAATTCTAATTAAATTTGGGTACAATTCTAATTGTAAACCCTAAATTAATATCTAATTCTAAATGCTAAATCTAAACCCTAAACCCTAAATCCTAATTCTAAACCCTAAACCTACACCTAATTACTACTCTACACTAAAAATTAAAACTAGAGAAGAAGAAGAAAACTTACCCGAGGTTGAAGGGATTGAAACTTGCAATGAGATGTTATGAAATCGGAATCCAGCGGCCCCTTTTATAGGCTGGGGACCGCTCCGGCATTCTGCGGACCCATATGAGGGTCCGCTCCGGCATTCTGCGGTACCCCCCATATGGGTCCGCTTCGGCATTCTGCGGCCGTGTTAGATTTAGAATTGACCAAAAACGATGGTTATTTTATTAATTTATTTTTTATAAATGTTTTAAATAAAAATTTCGGCTTCTCTGGTATTTATTGTTATTTTATTTTTATGTGATCTGTTCTCGATTATTATCTTTCATTAGTCGCTGTTTAATATCTTCTTCTTTCATCTTTATGAAAATAAATCCACTTGCATTGTTTCTTAGATCATTATTTTTTGTCATTGTTTGCTATTTTCTTCCTTCATTGTTTATATTTTTGAAAATATAGGCAGAGACTGTCAGATATAATAAATATTTTTTTTAATTAGTAATTTTAAACGTCTATTAACAAATTTCATTAATAAAAAACGTATGTATAATAGATCAAATGATTGTAATTTTTATATTTATTTTTTATTCTCATAAAATCTACTAAACTAGTATAATCATTTAATCCTACTTATATACACTCTTAATCACTCTAATACTTTAATTTTCATTTCGCTTCACGATTAGATCTGTTTCATTGACCACTACCGTGCTCAGACGAAGTCCGGATCAACTCACCGTCGCGCTCTGATTAAGATGGGTACTCTATGCTTCGAGTTCCAACAATACCGCACTTTCGGCTCTGATCCCTCCTCTCACTTCACGACCGGATTCGCTTCTTCGATCGCTGCTACGCTCCGACGATGACCGAATCTACTCACCGTCACGCTCTAATTAAGATGAGACTCTACGCTTTAAGCTCCGATAATACTGCACTTTCAGTTCCGCTCGACTCTGGTTCCTTCTCTCTATCTCATTCTCCTCTCCGCTCAAAACGATAGTACCGAAAGAAGAAAGGTGTTGTGTCAGAGATGAAGTCTAGAAGAATGAAAAGAAAGGAGTTGAAAGGAATTAAACGAAGTTGGAAAGAGGGGGAGACAGAGGCAATGGCTGTCAAACTCTAGTTTAGATCGCCCAAAATTTCATTCTATGGGAAAGAGCCAAAAAAATCCAAAAGTTTACTTTCACACGTGTCCAGAAAATAATAAACTTGAGTTGTTACTTTTTACTTCCATCTCTAAGCAGAGGCGGAGTCAGAAAATATAAGGATTTTTTTTTTAAATAGTATTTTTTAAATTATTTCAACGGAACAAGCTTTGGTGGGGCGGAAGTTAGAAAACTAGCATCCACCGATCCTACGGACCGGTGTAGCAAGAAAAATACAACCCACATTGATCCTAGGGATCGGTGGAGCCAATTTTGCACCAGCCACACCATACTACACGGAAGACCACACCAAATACTCCTGCACCGATCCTGTGAATCGGTGGAGCTTCAAAAATGCCTCCACCGGTCCTGTGGATCGGTGTAGGTTTAGGGTCAAAAGAAACTGTGCAACTTTTAAAGAGTTTGGAAATATCCTTATATTTAAAAATCGTAGATCTGAAGAGGAGGGTTAAGAGATCGGTCAAAAGAGTCAAGAGTTTGGAAATATCCTTACATTGGAAATATCGTACGATTTTTTTTTAAAGAGTTTGTCAAAATCGTAGATCAGTTTGGAAATCAAGGCTCTTCTAGGGGTCGGTGGAGGTATAGATGAGGGATTTTTTGTGGTGAGGGTATCGGCTGGTGCAAAACAGGCTCCACCGGTCTCTAGGACCGGTGTAGATTGGGTTTTTCTTGCTCCACCGATTCTAGGGATCGGTGGAGGCTAGTTTTCGAAATTCAATCCAACAAAGGCTTGTTCCGTTGAAATAATTTAAAGTAATTCTATTTAAAAAAAAAATTCAAATATAAGAGTAGTGAATAATTGTATAATTATTTTCAATACAAACATATTTCTTTTATTTTTTTTTCTAAGAAAAACATGCCAGGAAAAATATATATTGAAAAAAAAAAATTAATCAGAGATAAGCACATACCTCCTCCGAACCCTACCGGCTATGTTCATGGGGATAAGACTATTATGACTTTCATGATCGTTTGGTTGCAAAAATATAATATATTTTTTTTCATTATTTATAAAAACTTGTAAACTTCTAATAATACAAATAGCATTAATTTTCTGATTAGGAGTTTCATGAATATATACCATTCTTATTTAATAGAATAACCTTATTTTCTTTTGTTTACAATTGATATTTTTTTTTTCTAGAGTTCTAATAATTAGTTTACAAAAATTATAATTTTGGTAGTCCTAACGTTGGTACTAAAGTCCAAACGTTAAACAAATTTCTAAACTCTAAAAATGTCAACAAATGCAAAGAATTACTGGCATACACGCGTCTTTGTGGGGGAAAGAAAAAATGCAATAAACACTGAATTTCAATAGGGTTTCATATTTCTTACTTGTGTGCCTTTTCCATTATTTCTTTTTTACTTTTTTTCTTTGTCTTCATGTTTGCATTGGATCTCTCTTTGAGCTGTTATATGTTGTTTTATAATTAAATGCAAAGGAGGACAGAGTTAAAAAAAATTATCCTGACAATTATTTTCAGATAAAATTAAATTTTGTAAAAAATATATAAAAAGATTCATAAACATATTATTAGTCTTGTGAATTGATTTTTATCAAGTTTAATGCAATTTAAGTATCATCTAATACTTATCGTGAACTATAGATCAATATAATATGAATTTACTTGATAAATGGTAAAAGATACATCATATTCCATCATTTTCAAAAGTTTGATGAGATTTCAACCGTCTTATGCAGGGGCGGATCCAGAGTATTTCAGGGGGCAGTTGCCCCCCTGGATTTTGAGTTTTAGTGGAGATTTATCGGTTCCGATCGACTTTGCCCCCTGAATTTTTTTTGCCCCCCTCTGGACGTTTAATTTGTAATTCGAGTTAAATTTAGGGTTAAAATTGAAATAAATCTGTTAAATTTTTGAATAATTATTTTGGTACCCGCAGTTGAGTACCCGCATTGTACCCGCAGTTGATTTTTTCCCAATTAACTTCCATAACGGTATAACTAACTTTGTCAATCATTAAACCACCTTGAAAAACGTGTAAAAGATGAGTCCAGTTTTTCTCTTAAATACTTAATATCTTAAGTATAAATACTTGATGAATTATATATGAATATTTGATATCTTAGGTATGAATACTTTCTTTTTATGAATACTTTTCATATTTGAATATTTGATACTTTGAAAAACGTGTAAAAGTATGTCATCATGGATCTCATTTGAAAGAGAATTGTGTAGAACACGTTAGTGGTTTTAAATTTGTAAAATTCCTCATAGATTGTCCCAAAAATTAGTTAGATTGAACGGAGAAAAAAAAACCACCTTGAAAAACGTGTAAAAGATGAGTAGGTATTGTGTCCAGTTTTTTTTAAAATACTTGATATTAGGTATGAATACTTGATGAATTATATATGAATACTTGATAATTTAGGTATAAATACTTTCCATTTTGTATGTGAATTAATTTAATCAATGAATGTAGCACTGGTGGTGTGATCCACGTGACTTTTTGGTTGTGGTCCCCAATGCAGTCTGACAGTTACTGCTCCCGAAAAGTAATGGTCTCCAGTTTTGGAAAAGTAATGATCCCCAATGCAGTCTGACACGTGACTTTTTGGTTGTGGATTTTTCATATATGTAGTTCATTGTATAGATATAAATACTTGTCTTGTATAGATATAAATACTTCACAATGTTACTATTAATACTTGTAAAACAAAATTACAGTTTTGGAACGGTTGTGTGGTCCCCTAATGCGGGTACGACGCGAAATTTTTCAAAAAAGGTGCGGGTACGGTTATTTAAAAAAATTCATATCATATATGTAGTTCATTGTATAGATATAAATACTTGTCTTGTATAGGTATAAATACTTCACAATGTTACTATTAATACTTGTAAAATAAAATTGCAGTTTTGACAGTTTAGGTCCTCAAAAACAGTTATGACAGTTTAGGTGCGGTTCCCAAAAACAGTTATGATAGTTTATGTGCGGGTACAATGCGGATACTCAACTGCGGGTACTCATATCAGCTTCCTAAATTTTTATTGGTAATTAGAATTATAAGTCAGAGCATTAGAAATTACAAGTCAAAGCATTGAAAAGTATAAGTTAAAGCATTATTTTTTGTCCAGTGCCTAATTGGTTAATGGATTTAAACCCAATTAGATATTTAAATCCGATTCAATATTTTTTTGCCCCACCCCGACGAAAATCCTAGATCCGCCCCTAGTCTTATGTACATGATATAAATTCCATCATTTTCAAATTCCATAAAAGCCTTATGTACATGATATAAGTACAGCATATATCACATTCTAAATGTCAGATTTCAAAAATTAAATAAATTAACTTGTCATATTTAAAGCACCAACAAACATAAAATAGTCACGAATGGACTATACTGCGTAAAATTGTAATAAACGATTCGACATGATTTTCACATATCAGAACATTTGCCAATAAAATTTGATATTATATCGACAAAAAATTTCTTTAATAACTTGCTCAATTATAAAATTTCTTTTGAAATTGACAAAGTAAAAATATAAATATATATAGTATGTTTCTTGTGAAGGTTCAAATACCTTTATTTTTTGTCTCTATCATGCTTTTATTTTTTAGTTTTCTAATAACAAAATATAACGTTAAATGTGATCTAGGTTATTTTCTCTATACACACATAAAAAAAATATCACTTTTAAATTTGTTTTAATATGAATCAATAAGTTAAAAAATCATCCACATCAATATATTTCTGTAAGCTCTTGATAACAATCACAACAAAGTTAAAATGTCATAATATTTTACGTATGTATCGAAAAAATTATGTGAATCATATCTAACGATTTTATTTGACATTTAAGTTATAAATTTTGAGTTATTAAAATTTTAAAAAAAATTGAGTTATTAAAATTTTTAAAATAGAGGCACAGTGAAAATACAAAAAAATAAAGGTATCTGAACAGTAATTGAGTAAATAATATGTTAGATTCGGACTAATTTGAAACCCGATTTATCCTCCATCTACCAATTTGGAAGTGTGACAATCGATTAATGAGAAACAATTTACAAATGACACCAAATTTAATACATGATTCATTTAAATAAACAAAATCCAGATATGTGGCAAATGGGATTAGGGTTTAGGGTATAGGGTTCAGCTAAAGCCATACTTAAACGCTCGATTTGCGTTGAGATTCGTGCAAACATATTTAAAACTTTATAAATTTAAATGACTCTTTGAATCTAAATTTTTATAAATTTAAATGGCTCTTGGAATCTAAAATTTTATATGAAATTTGATGCAGATCAAACAATTTAGGTCAGACTTTGGACGAGACTTTGTCCAAAACCCTTTGGACAAAACCCCCCACCCGTGGCAAATATGTCAATAAGTTGCACTAACAGTTTATTTCAAAAAAAAAAAAAGTTGCACTAACAGTTAAAAATACAGTTTATCACACTAACCATTTGCATCCGCAAGGAATGCTAGGATGTGCTAGCTAGCTAGGGTGGAAAGAGTTCATGGTGGTACTGTAAACGGTAAAAATATTCCATACGATTATGGAGGTGTTCATCGTGTTGAAACCAAGTAAAAATAGTGAATATAATGTGAGTAAAATATCCTAGTCCAACAGAGTTAATTGTAATTGAATAAAATATACAACTCACAATCATTCAAGAGTCAAAACACACTCCTTTTGATTTTTCTTAATGTATCACTACTCAAATCTAGAAGTAAAAATGAAATCAATAACCCGTAACTAACCATTTGATAAAAAAAGACTCCACTAATTTGCAAAATATCCCGAAACACTCTACTCTGACCCATCAGGGAACCCGTCAAGTGCTTTTTGGTTGCCATTTACATAGAACTCAACCACGGCCTTTGCTCTCTCAAACTTATTAGGGTGGTAATTCAAATGCACAATAACGGGCTTCAATTTTTTGAGAGAGGAATTTTTTCTCACGGTTTTAAAAAGTACCTTACTATTCATAAAGAGATTATAATCCATTGTCCTTCTAGAAGCGTGTAGACCTTCATATCCTGGATGGGAGGGGAAAAACAGCCTCCTCATTGAAAAACAGCTTGATCCCATGATTTGGGTTCATGGGATAACGATTAGCAACCCGATCCAATAACTCAATCGAAGGAACCGTTGGCCTTATGTAAAAGAATCCTGAATTATACACCCAAATTCGCATGGTAGGCGCATATCTAGACCAACCCATAGCCGGTTCATCAAACACATCATTGTAGCCATATGCTGTTGCATTGTTATGGCCGTCACTCATTGACTCGACATCACAATCTCTATAGATATGGTCAAATGGATTTTGGATGTAGACTATATCGACATCTGACAACAGAACACTATATCCCAATTGGAGAAATTCCCTAAGGATTCTAAATTTGAGACCTGAAACCTGGTGGTTACCACCTGTTTTTGCAACTGAGTCTATCCCTTCATCTGGGTCCCGCCGATAAACAGGCACATCCCTCTCTTTACAAAAGCTCTCTATGTTGTCATCCAATGCAACAACTAGGTAGTTCTTTATACCGACTCGTTTGATGCTGGTGAACCAAAGTTCGAGCATGCTTTGCACATTTGAATTTGCAAGTGCAACTATGAGTTCATTTGTTACTGCGACTTGTTGGAGACTTTTGTGCTAAGTCTAGGGTTTACTGATTCATCACAGATAACAACTGGATTTTTTCTGGAACCCTTGACAGTACCGAATGCGCCGCTTGTAGAGGGCCTTGGTGTTGCCTTGGCCTGCGATTTGGAGCTTCATCGACCGGTCAGTGACTTGGCTGCTTTAGCTCTCTGTTCTTTCCAGTTAGAATTGCAAGTTGAGATTCAAGATTTTGATTCTCTCGGTGGATGATGCGCATGAAGATAGAATGACCTGAATTGAAGGTTTAAATTATTAGCGACTTAAAAAGGCAAATGGACAGAAGGGTTATATGCCGAGTAAGGCTGGTACATACAACTACCAGGAACAAATACAGATCTAGGTGTTAAAGACTTAGAGAGTGGTATATAGATGAAATGGAAAAGAAGTTTCTGAGATTAATACATATTAATAGAATATCACAGATAGTTTTATGTAATTTGTTTGCGCATTACGTTGGCAGTTCAAGATAATTCTTTTTGATAATCTTATCTGGTTATTGTTTCCAAAAACACACTTTGTTGTCTGTGATGTTGTATGTGAAAAAGTTGAATCTAAACTCCAGAATTGGAAAGTGTCTCTTTTGTCTATGGGGGGGAGGTTAACAATGCTTAATTCAGCATTAACTTCTGTTTCATTATACACACTGTCTCTTTACCAGATGCCAGAAAAAAGGGTAATGAAATATGGACAAAACAAGAATAAATTCCTCCTGCAAGGCTCTCAAACAGACAAAAAGAAATCTGCCATGCTGAATTCAAAGATAAATGTGCAATGATGAAGCGGAATGGAGGGTTGAGGGTTTTGAACATAAAACCCATGAACATAGCATTGTTAACTAAATGGCGGATTAAATATAAGGATCCTTCATTTGACAGTTTTCTCGAATAAATTGTCCAAGCAAATTATTCTCAGCCCGCTCCAAAACACTTGATATCTGCTTTTTGGTCAGACATCAACAGTGTAAATTGGTTGGTGAAACAGGCAGTAATGGGAAGTTGATAATGGCAAAAGTGTTAACAGATGAAGTGAATGTGATATGTTAGCCGAATATCCACAAATTATTCAGACCGTGCACAGAGCAACAAATTTCAGTTGCTGAGGCATGGCATAGATATAACTGTGAAATTTCCATTTAAAAGACGAGTTGAAGCGGGTCCAATGGGCATCAGACCAAATTCGGTCTGATGACTGGTCCGAGCCGTCCGATTCGCATCAAGATTCGTATGGACATGTGGATCGGACAGCTCGGACCCAGCATGGGACCGCCCCCGATTCCTTAAAAGACACATTACACATGTCCTACAACTAGAGATCATTGAACTGTTAAAAGGACTTCAGTCAGTAGTATTATCTTATCATATATACTACAATGGAGATGGCATACTCATTGAGTTTTCTCTACTCACTCTTTGAAGCTTGGTTGAATTTTAGAGGTATTAGAGTCCAAGGTGTTTATTTACCACCTAAATGCCTGAATTTTGTGTGGAAAGTTCAACTTCCCACCATATTTATTTATTTATGGTGGGAAGTCGAAAATTCACAAAAATTTAGGCATTTAGGTGGGTTTTCGACTTCCCACCATACTGACAAAGGGACATCTCGAGTAAAGAGGCTGGTCTGGATAAAATGCCTATCAATTTGTGGATCATGTTGAAACAATTGACTATCTATTATTCAATGTCCTTTTGTTGAAAAACTTTGGCTTTCTTCTGGTGTATGCCAGGACCTGTCTTTAAATTGGCACCGAATACAGGATTGGAGAGACCTGATTGAAAAATTACCTAAGCAAGATAGATCAGAATTCTTAATTGTATTAGCTGTTTTTTGCTGGTCTATATGGCAAGGAAAGGAATAACCTATGTTTTGGTAGAACTGATACAGAAAATCTATTAGAAATTAACTTCTCTAATTGTGGTATTAATAAATCATTGGACAGTATATGGACACAAAAGCAAAAAGAATGTTGTAGAAATATTTGCCCGATGATCTGAACATGATTCCTCTACTCATTGGACAGTGGGAAGATTGATTCCTGTGACAACGGATGAACGGGCAATTTAGCAACTATGCCTAAGCTGCTCATGTTTTACTGGAAAATATTTTTCTAGAATGTTTTGCCGTGCTGCTGTTTTTGTAATAATAAATGTTGCATGTGTTGTGGTTGTGGATTAGAGGTAGGTTTGAGTTTTGAAAGGGTCGACAGCTTGTTTGGTAACAACCCTAGGTGCGGTATTGATGAGTGAGTTGCTTGGAAGATAGGCCAATGAATTCATGAAGGCTGAACCTTGTGTTCAATGGGGCTAATGTTTCTAAGGGTATTTTTTAGTTCCGTCAACTTAAACCAAAAATAATAAAAAAACATAGTTTATTGTTATAGGTCGGGTCTGGGGTAGTTGGATGAAAGTAGGAGCTTACCAGAATGTTGATTGAGCTAAATTGTAATTCGGCTTTATATTACAGCATTTTTCAACAAGAGTCTAAAGGTTGAAAAGTAACAAATATAGTTGTTTTCTTCTTTCTTAAATTTAGATAGCATCGAAGCCCTATAATTAATAAATTGTCAGTTCTTTACTAAATCACAAAAGATCATTTGTTTTGTTTATTAAATTACTCTTTAAGTTCAACACAAATTGGATGGATCAAGCAATGGTTTTTCACATACATCCATTTGTATAAAGGCAAAATAAGAATGAACTTGTTATCTCCAGATATACAAACAAAAACAGTAAACAGAACAAAACAACTGCCAAAAAAAATATATATTAGCAACTGGCCCCCCTGATAAACCCGACTGGAAAACGACCCAAAATTTAGTTTTTGAGGAGTAAGAACCAAATCTCAACGAAAGGAGTAAGGACCAATAACAATCAAACAGAAAAGGAAAAATTATTCCCAGTAACCTAAAGTCCAAATCTGCTTGCTTCTATTGGAAAATACGAGTTAACATTATTTTTCTACAATTTGGGCAATACGGCATGCTTCTATAAACTAAATTGTAAAGAATAGAGATCTAAAGGCACCAACTCTACATATTGAAAGCACTTTGGACAGGAGAAAAGAAAGAAAGTTCGAACACACCTGGCTTAATCGAGCGGAGTTGCTGCCAGCGAAGGATCTAGACGATTTGATGACTCCATCAGGGTAGAGAAAGGCGAACACACAACCGAGAAGAAACTCCGATGGCAACCGCTATGGCGATTCTGGATCCACGCGAGTGCTGTCCCCCGATGCGCATCAGTGGGCCTCCCGGCGCCCCGCCATTGTCAGTCTTTTCTCCGACCAGCGATCGCGGATCAAACGAGGGGGCGCCAAGGAAGAATTCAGAGGATGTAGAGAAGTTTAGAGAGTAGAGGAGAATCGTTTATTCCATTAATTGGGTTCTGAAAATGAGATTTAGGCATTTAGCATTTAAAATGGTGGGGATAAGACAAAAGATCGAGAGGAGACTGCAGCTGAAAGAACCGACATTTTTATTAATATCCAAAGTTTAATACAAATTAATAAATATACCCAGAACCGGACAATTATCGATATATACCCAATTATCGATATACCCAAACAATATGTCTTAAATTGCTTTGCTGTACACAAAGGGCCCAGTCCCCCACCCCCTAATTCACTTATTTTGGTTAAATTAGAACCTTCTATTCCACCGTAGCACCGCAAGCAATAGTTCATTGTTGTGTTGCTACTGTGGTTTGTAAAATGAAAATCTATCTATCATAGCCCATTAGGTATTGATTCTTCACTATTATAATGAAATTAGTCCTACTATTAGCTTAAAAAAAAAATTAATCGCTCAATTCCCGAACAACGAATACAGATCAACATCTGTCAAACAATATGGCTTAAATAGGTTGGTAAAATCTATCTACCGGTAGCTCACAATCACGATTTTCCAAACCGACTGGCTGCGTATTGGTTTTGGTGGAAAGAACATTTTTTTGAAGGTTAGTAGGTCTAGGTGCCCAATGACAATTTCATTAATAGAAAAAGAGGTATTCACAAAGGCGAAAGAACTCTTGAATAGGAAGAGACTCACCGGCGGCGTTACACCGATTGGTGCGATTGATTGGTGATCGGAAGAGAAATTTGGGGAAAGCGGCGAAATTGAAGGGGGCGGCGGGTCAGATTGTTGAGACTTGAGACGAGACTCTTGAGAGAGATGTCGCGGCGTCGGAGTCTACAGGATAGATAAATACGTGTCTTGCTTATCCGCCTTGCCTTGCCTTTAATTTGTTGTTTATTTATTTTGTCATTTTTGGTGCGAAAATTTTTGTGCTTTTTATTTGGGGGCTTTGACCTTCGAATTCATATCCAGTGCAGTACTGTAATAGGGAATCTTTTACAATTACTTGATCTGGACCGTTATTTTTAACTTGGCACGAATCTCAAATCCCATAATACTGCCCCCTCAGTCAGCCCGAATCCCAAAACGGCTGAGAGTTAATCTCAACCGTAAATAGCTAATTGTAAAAGAGGAATCTTTTACGGTACCGTCGAGGATATGGATCCTTGACCTTCCGGAGGGGTTTCTGTGATTCCGTGCAATTGTATTGTTTCAAATATATTTAAATTGGGCTATAACATTGTCCGAATTTTTAATATTTTGTACATGATTAGAAAAATTACGATCTATCCTTTAAATATCAAGCTGTTAGAACATTATAAAGTTTTGCCTTATAAATTAGTTCAATTTGTTTTGTGATATCATGCATCTCAAAAATACAAGTTCAGTGTTATTGTCTAATTATGTGTTTTGTTTGTATAGTTATACATGATATATTTATCGACTAAATTCATACATCACGTAGTTTCCTCCAATTTGTTGGAACGTAGTAAATTTGCACTATCACATCTCTGAGTTTTATAATCTCAATCATGCATCATGTTTACTAAATAAAAAACAATGAGATTTGTAATTTCAAGCTAGAAAGAATTATGATGGAGTCATGGAACTTAAAACTAGTTGCAAGTTTTTTTTCTAGTTTGTTAAAATTTTATAAATAGTTAAGAGAAACTAATGACAGGACTATTTTTTTTGCAAAAGATACTTGGTAAAGACATAAATTTAATATATCATGACGAATCATGAAAGTTATGTAGTTTTATTAAATTAATAGAAGATAGCTGATAAATCTACTTCTTTTAAAATACTTTTATTTAAAAGACTAACCTATTGTATTGGAAGTTATAATTGTATCATCATCTTGTTGAAGTATATTAAAAATTGTCCTTCTCAATTTTATTATATTTATTATTTTAATTTCAGCTTCAGTGTTTCATGGTCTATATTTTAATGATGGGAAAATTGATATAGACCCACTTGATAATTTTTTATTATAATACTTCTTAATAAAATCAAATATAGTTAAAAATAAAAATAAAGGTGAATGTGTTGTTGACATATAAATAGTTAGCCGATCAAAATTTATACAATTTGAGAATCATTTAATAACTGCATAAAGTATGACTAATATTAAATTATTGAAGAAAATTAAATTATTTGATAAATTATAAAATAGGCATCGAATCAAATTATTTTTCATAAGCGTGGTATGTGCACGATACATTTTGTCTACAAATCGGAAACTAGTTTTGTAATTGTCAAATTTGATCCGCAATATCGCCTCTAAAATTAAGAAATAAATATAAACTTAGTAAGTTTCTTTCATCGTAATTATATAATTGAAGTTTAAAAAACAAGAAAAAATCACTTGAAAACGATTTTTGTTTCACGTCTCCTTAGTTCTCCATCTTTCATGAATCATATTCATATGCCCTGATCGACAATTGTACCGGTGTGCAATGAGGAGAATTGCACAGGATATAGATCTACATAGATGGTTCCCTGTGGCAGGTGCATTATTTTGGGAAATTTTTTATCCATAGAAATTATTAAATACAGATGTACGGAAATAGAAAAAGTGTCTTCTTTCCAACAATATAGAAAGATCTGACTCAATACAGATGTACAGAAACAGAAAATGTGTCTTCTTTCCAACAAATATAGAAAGATCTAACTCAATGAGTCAGATCCAAATTTATGGATCGTCCCAATGGTCCAGATCTGTCAATATATATGTGTGTGTGTGTGTGTGTGTGTGTGTATAGGTTACTAATATCAAAATGTGTATTCCAGAGCGGTGGTGCAACTAATTGATTTTTTATTTCAAAGTCCAAATGGTCAATCTAAAATGTAGATGTGATATATATATTATAATGTACTTGGAGACAACAATTTTACATATTTGGAATTTTTTACTATTTATTAAGCCCTTTTTAAAATTACTGATTTTAATAAACAGTGAAAATTTCTAAATTATTGAAAATAACGATTTTAAAATTAAGTAATAAATAGTAAAAAATTCTAAAAAATGTAAAATATGGTCTCCAAACACATTTTAATACAGATTGAATGTTGAGCGGTTTGGATTGACTTTTGAATTTTGAAAATGTAAAAAGCCGAAACGTGTTCTGTGGCCTAGGAACAAATGTTTGATATTAGCCAACCTCTCTCTCTCTCTCTCTCTCTCTATATATATATATATATATATGTATGTATGTATGTATGTATGTATGTATGTATGTATATTGATGGATCTGGACCATTGAGACCGATTCATAAATTTGGATCGGACTTATTGAGTCAGATCTTTCTATAATTGTTGGAAATGAGACACTCTTTATGTTTCTATACATCTGTATTTAATAATTTCTATAGATAAAAATTTCCATTGTTTTGTTGGGATTTTCCCATCGTTCATTCTTCTCTCTTTTTTCTTCGGTATAAAATATTTTAACTCATTATTTAACTATCCATTATCTAGTACTTGTAAAATTTCCTGTATTGATTATCTCCAGCAAGAAGGTGTTTGTTACTTCTTTGGTATTTATTGTTATTTTATTTTTATGTGATCTGTTCTCGATTATTATCTTTCATTAGTCGCTGTTTAATATCTTCTTCTTTCATCGTTTATGAAAATTTATCCACTTGCATTGTTTCTTAGATCATTATTTTTTGTCATTGTTTGCTATTTTCTTCCTTCATTGTTTATATTTTTAAAATACAGGCAGAGACTGTCAGACATAATAAATATTTTTTAAATTAGTGATTTTAAACATCTATTAACAAATTTCATTAATAAAAAACGTATGTATAATAGATCAAAGAGTGTAATTTTAGATTTATTTTTTATCCTTATAAAATCTTCTAAACTAGTATAATTATCTAATCCTACTTATATACATCTTAATCACTCTAATACTTTAATTTCCATTTCGCTTCACGATTAGATCTGTTTCATTGACCATTGCCGTGCTCAGACGAAGTCCGGATCAACTCACCGTCGCCTCTGATCAAGATGGGTACTCTACGCTTTGAGTTCCGATGATACCGCACTTTCGGCTATGGTCCCTCCTCCGCTTCACGACCGGATTCGCTTCTTTGACCGTTGCTACGCTCTGACGGTGACCGGATCTACTCACCATCACGCTCTAATCGAGATGAGACTCTACGCTCCAAACTCCGATGATACTGGACTTTCGGCTCCGCTTGACTCCGGTTCCTTCCCTCTATCTCATTCTCCTCTCCGCTCGAAAAATAGTACCGAAAGAAGAAAGGTGTTACTTTTTACTTCCATCTCTAAGCAGAGGTGGAGTCAGAAAATAAAGAGTAGTGAATAATTGTATGATTATTTTCAATACAAACATATTTCTTTTATTTCTTTTCTAAGAAAAACATGACAGGAAAAATATATATGAAAAAAAAAAATTTAATCAGAGATAAGCACGTACCTCCTCCGAACCCTACTGGCTACGTTATGTGGATAAGACTATTATGACTTTCATGATCGTTTGGTTGCAAAAATATAATTTTTTTTTCATTATTTATAAAAACTTGTAAACTTCTAATAATACAAATAGCATTAATTTTCTGATTAGGAGTTTCATGAATATACCATTCTTATTTAATAGAATAACCTATTTTCTTTTGTTTACAATTGATATATTTTTTTTTCTAGAGTTCTAATAATTAGTTTACAAAAATTATAATTTAGTAGTCCTAACGTTGGTACTAAAGTCCAAACGTTAAACAAATTTCTAAACTCTAAAAATGTCAACAAATGCAAAGAATTACTGTTCATACACGCGTCTTTGTGGGCAAAGAAAAATGTAATAAACACTGAATTTCAATAGGGTTTCAATATTTCTTACTTGTGTGCCTTTTCCACTATTTCTTTTTTACTTTTTTCTTTGTCTTCATGTTTGCATTGGATCGTCTCTCTTTGAGCTGTTATATGTTGTTTTATAATTAAATGCAAAGAAGGACAGAGTTAAAAAAAATAACGTAAATAGAATTAGTTTTTGATCGAGTGGCAAATGCACATAGTCTCTATATGAGAGGTTATTAGTTCGAAATCCGAATAAAATAAATTTTTATTATAATAATAAGTGTATGACATTTGAAAACTAGGTATAGTATTTTTTATATTTTTTTAAAATGGCTGGGATTTTTGACAACAATTATCCTGACAATTATTTTCAGATAAAATTAAATTTTGTAAAAAATATATAAAAAGATTCATAAACATATTATTAGTCTTGTGAATTGATATTTATCAAGTTTAATGCAATTTAAGTATCATCTAATACTTATCGTGAAATATAGATCAATATAATATGAATTTACTTGATAAATGGTAAAACATACATCATATTCCATCATTTTCAAAAGTTTGATGAGATTTCAACCGTCTTATGTACATGATATAAATTCCATCATTTTCAACTTCCATCAAAGCCTTATGTACATGATATAAGTACAGCATATATCACATTCTAAATGTCAGATTTCAAAAT
>JAJGRW010001956.1:0-15913 GCA_025461045.1 Carex parvula
CCCGAGGTCGTTCTCGGCCAGCAGCGAGTGGACGTCGCCCTCGATGTTCGCGTCGATCGTGCTGGACACCGCCGCCGTCAGAACGATCCGGAACCCGGTGCCACCGATATCCCAGCCGATGACGCTCTCGCTGTCGGGGTAGAGCGTGCTACGACTCGCCACGATCTCGGGGCCGGGCAGCCCGAGCGCTGCGGCGCGACGCTCGCCCGCGATCACGACGGCGGCCGCCCCATCGCCGAACAGACCGCTGGCCACGAAGTTCGCGGTGGAGTCGTCGTTCTGCTGCAGCGTCAACGAACACAGCTCGACCGACAGCAGCACCGCGATGTCGTCCGGATGCCCCAGCAGATAGTCGTGCACCCGCGCCAGCCCCGCGGCGCCGGCAACGCACCCGAGACCGAACGACGGCATCCGCTTGACGTTCGACCGCAGCCCGAGCCGCGGCACCAGCCGTGCGTCGATCGAGGGCGCGGAGATGCCCGTGACGGAGGTGAAGAGCAGGTAGTCGACGTCGCTCGCGACCAGGCCTGCGGCATCCAGGGCGGCGGAGACGGCGCGGGCCGCCAGCTCGGTGCCCTCGGAGATCCACAGGTCGTTGGACTCGCCGAACGAGTGCAGGTCACGGTACTGCTCGAGGGGCAGCACGGTGTGGCGATGACCGATGCCGCTGCCGGCATGGAAGCGGGCGAGCACCGCGCGCTTGGTGAGATCCGAGGTGATCAGGCCGGACAACTCCGCCGTGATCTCCTGCTGCTCGTAGACATGGTCGGGAAGCGCCGGTGCGACTGCCACGATCCTCGACATGTCCGGAACGTATCACCGCCCCCGGCAGGGCGCTCGCTACGGCAGGTGACGCTCAGCCGGTCCCACGTATTCGGAGAGGGGACGGATGAGCGCGTTGGCCGCCCGCTGCTCCATCAGGTGGGCCGTCCATCCCGTCACCCGCGCCGCGACGAACAGCGGCGTGAAGGTCGGGGTGTCGAATCCGAGCAGGCTGTAGGCCGGTCCGCTCGGGTAGTCGAGGTTGGGCTTGATGTTCTTCGCGGCATCCATGGCTGCGGCGAGCCGGTCGTACAACTCGGCGAGGTCGTGGGCGTCGTGCTCCTTGACCAACCGGTCGAGCGCCGCCTTCATGGTCGGAACGCGGGAGTCGCCGTTCTTGTAGACGCGGTGGCCGAAGCCCATGATCTTGCGCTTCTCGGCGAGCGCGGTCTGGAGCCACGCCTCGGCCCGATCCGCCGAGCCGATCTCGTCGAAAACGTGCATGACCGCCTCGTTGGCACCGCCGTGCAGGGGCCCCTTCAGGGCGCCGATGGCACCGACCACCGCCGAGTGCAGGTCGGCGAGGGTGCTCGTGATCACGCGGGCGGTGAAGGTGGAGGCGTTGAAGGAGTGCTCGGCGTAGAGCACCATCGAGATCCGGAACACGTCGGCCGCCGTCTCGGTGGGCTCCTCGCCGAAGGTCATCCAGAGAAAGTTCCTCGAATAGTCGAGGTCGTCGCGCGGAGGGATCACGTCCTGGCCCCGGCGACGGCGCTGGTCGTACGCCACCATGGCGGGCACGGCGGCGAACAGGCGCACCGCCTTGGCGAGCTCCGCCTCCGGTGACGAGTCCTCGGCCTGCGGGTCGCTCGCGCCGAGCACGCTGACGGCGGTCCGGACGACGTCCATGGGGTGGGCGCTCGTCGGCGTGAGGTCGATGGCCGCCTTCACGTTCGGTGCGAGGGCACGGCCGGAGCGCTCCTGCTTCTCGAATCCGGCGAGCTCGGCGTCCGTCGGCAGCTCGCCGTGCCAGAGCAGCCAGGCGACCTGCTCGAACGAGCACTTCGCGGCGAGCTCCTGCACGGGATAGCCGCGATACAGCAGCGAATTCGTGTCGGGATTGACCTTCGAGATGGCCGTGGTGTCGACGACGACGCCCGCGAGCCCCTTCTTGATCTCGCTCATGCGGCCACGCTACCGTCCGGTTCATGGACAACGACGAGAGCCAGCCTCACATCATCAATGAGCCGACGATCGTCGCTCCACCGCAGATCGACCTCGTCGCCGACGACGGGGCGCAGACGCCGGTCACCACGCACGCCTCGAAGCTCACGGGTGCCCAGGTACGCGCCACCGGATCGCCGTGCACGGTGACGGTGCTCGCCGCCTTCCCGCTCGGCCAGAACGACCAGGCCGGCAATCCGGCGACCGGACTGGTCCTGCAGGTGGAGGGCGCCGATCGTCCGTCTTGGCAAGCGCAGATCGGCATCGGCATTCCGCCGGACCTGGCGGCGAAGGTGGTGGTCGGCGCGAAGCTGCCGGCGAAGTACGTTCCGGGCGCCGAGGACGACGAGGTCTCGCCCGACTGGGACGCGATGCGCTAGCCGCGGTTGTTCGAAAGGTCGAACGTGAAGATCCCGTCGTCGAACGACGAGTAACCGGCGTAGTCGATCAACTCGTACAGCCGCGCCCTGGTCTGCATCTCAGGCACCTTCGAGGTCAGCGAGCCCTCGGCGATGATCGTGTCGAGCCCGCGCTCGGCCGCACCCATCGCCAGGCGCAGCAGCGAGACCGGGAAGATCACGATGTTCACCCCGACATCGGCGAGCTGCTGCGTGGTGAACAAGTCGCTCTTGCCGAACTCGGTCATGTTGGCGAGGATCGGCACGTCGATGGCGGCTCGGACGGCGGCGAACTCCTCGAGGGATGCCATCGCCTCCGGGAAGATCGCGTCGGCCCCCGCGTCGACCAGCTTCTTGGCCCGGTCGACCGCGGCCTCCAGCCCGGCCACCCCACGGATGTCCGTCCGCGCCATGATCAGGAAGTTCGCGTCGCGTCGCCCCGACACCGCCGCGCGGATGCGCTTCACTGCGGTGCTCTCGTCGACCACCTCCTTGCCATCGAGGTGCCCGCAGCGCTTCGGATTCACCTGATCCTCGATGTGCATGCCCGCGACACCGGCGTCCTCGAGGACCTGGACCGTGCGGGCCACGTTCATCGGCTCGCCGAATCCGGTGTCCGCGTCGACCAGCGCCGGCAGGTCGGTGACCCGCGCGATCTGCCCCGCGCGCTGCGCCACCTCCGTCAGGGTGGTCAATCCGATGTCCGGCAGGCCGAGGTCGGCGCTCAGCACCGCGCCCGAGATGTAGACCCCCTCGAAGCCCTTGCGCTGGATGAGCTGCGCGCTCAGTGGGTTGAACGCACCCGGCATCCGGAGCAGCTCGCCGCTCGCGAGCGCGGCGCGGAGGAAGGCGCGCTTCTCGTGCGCGGGAACCTGGGTGTGAAGCATCAGAACAATCCCTTCGGTGGCGTCGGCAGCCCCGGCGCGAAGATGGTCAGCCCGCCCAGTTCGGCCGCGGTGAGCTGGGGCAGGCGCTGCGCCAGCTCGAGAAAGCGCTCGATCTCATCCTCCGGCAGCACCCCGTCGGCGAGGCCGCGGAACTTGCCGACGTAGTTCTCCCGGCCGAACGGCCGGGCTCCCAGCGGATGGGCATCGGCGACGGCGATCTCGTCGATGACGCTCGTGCCATCGGTCAGCGTGATCTCGACGCGGCCGCCGAACGCCTTCTCGGCCGGATCGTTCGAGTGGTAGCGGCGGGTCCACTCCGGATCCTCGACGGTGCTGACCTTGCGCCACAGCTCCACGGTGTCGGGGCGGGCCGCGCGCTGCGGCGAATAGGAGTCCGCGTGGTGCCAGGCGCCGTCCTGCAGCGCCACCGCGAAGATGTACGGCACCGAGTGGTCGAGCGTCTCGCGGCTGGCGATGGGATCGTACTTCTGCGGGTCGTTGGCGCCGGAACCGATCACGTTATGGGTGTGGTGGCTGGTCGCGAGGACGACGCGCTCCACGTTGCGCGGATCGCGCAGCTCGGGCAGTTCATTGCCGAGCTTGCGCGCCAGGTCGATCCAGGCCTGGGCCTGATACTCGGCGCTGTGCTCCTTCGTGTAACTGTCGAGGATGGCGCGCTTGGCCTCGCCGGGCGCGGGCAGCGAGACGTCGTAGCTGGCATCCGGGCCGTCGAGCAGCCAGGCGATGACGCCGTCTTCGCCCTCCCAGATGGGCGCCGGACTGGTCTGCCCGCGCATCGCCCGGTCGACGGCCTCGACCGCCATCTTGCCGGCGAAGGCCGGGGCGTACGCCTTCCAGGTCGAGATCTGCCCCTTGCGCGACTGCCGGGTGGCCGTGGTGGTGTGCAGCGCCTGCCCGATCGCCTGGTAGATCGTCTCGACAGGCAGACCGAGCAGCGTGCCGATGCCGGCGACCGCGCTCGGGCCGAGGTGTGCCACGTGGTCGATCTTGTGGGCGTGCAGGCTGATCGCCTTGGCCAGGTCGATCTGGATCTCGTAGCCGGTCGCGATCCCGCGCACGACCGCCGCACCATCCGCGCCGCTGTGCTGGGCGACCGCCACGACGGGCGGGATGTTGTCACCCGGATGCGAGTACTCGGCCGCGAGGAAGGTGTCGTGGAAGTCGAGCTCGCGCACCGCGACGCCGTTCGCGAACGTGGCCCACTCCGGGCTGGAGCGCACCATCGAACCGAAGACCGTCGCACCGGGTGCGAGAGCGTGCGCCTCCGCCTGCCCTCGGGCGGCGACCACCGGCGCTCGGCTCAGCGAGGCGGCAGCGACCGCGGCGTTGTCGATCACGCGGTTGATGACCATCTCGGTCACCTCGGGCGTCACGGCGACAGGGTCGGCGGCGACCTCGGCGATCCTCCAGGCAAGCTCGTCCTCGCGCGCGAAGGGCTCGTCGCTGCGATGGGTGCGGACGGTGCGGGAGTTCACCTCACCACCCTAGGACGCGGCTCTCAGCGCAGCCGGGCAAGCTCCTCGTCGGTCAGGAACAGACCGAACGACTCGAGCAGATCGGGCAGCTGATCGACGACGCGCGCGCTCGCGATGGGCGCGGCCACGGTCGGCTGCTGCCGCAACCAGGCCAGCGCGATCGCCGCGACGCTCACACCGCGGTCGGCGGCGATCTCGTCCAGGGTCTCGAGCAGCGCCACCTTCGCATCGTCTTGCAGGTGCGCAGCCGCGCCCCCCGCCCGGGCGGAGTCGACCTCGACCCCGTGGCGGTACTTACCGCTGAGGAAGCCGCTCGCCAGCGCGGAGTACGGGATCTCGACGATGTCCAACTCCTGCAGGGTCGGCACGAGGGTGGTCTCGAGCTCGCGGGCGATGAGGTTGTAGTGATCCTGTGCCACCGTGAACGCCGCCAGCCCCTGCCGACGGGCGATCTCGACGGCGCTCACGAGCCGATCCGCGCTGAAGTTGGAGGCGCCCGCCTCGCGGATCTTGCCGGCCTTGACCAGCTCGTCGAAGACCGCCACGTAGTCCACCTGCTCCACGGCCGGGTCGTCACGGTGGGCGAAATAGAGGTCGATGTAGTCGGTCTGCAGCCGGCGCAGTGAGTCCTCGATCGCGGCACGCACGTTCGCGGGCGAGAGCCCGGGCCGCTCGGCCAGCGAGAACACCTTCGTGGCGATCGTCAGGTCCTCCCGGTGACCACGGGACGCCAGCCACTCCCCGATGATCGTCTCGGATTCGCCGCCCGAGTTGCCGGGGATCCAGGCCGAGTACACGTCAGCCGTGTCGATCGCGCGTCCGCCGGCCTCCACGAACCCGTCCAGCACCGCGAACGACTCGTCGCGGTCGGAGGTCCAGCCGAAGGTGTTGCCGCCGAGGACGAGCGGGCCGAATTCAAGAGAGGTCATGAAGGCGGAAACCCGGCCGTCCCTCGGCCCATTCCCTCGGCGGCCATAGTCGCAGCAGGCGCAGCAGGCGCAGACTCGGCCTCTCCATCTCAGCAGTCGCAGGCGATGCTCGCCAGGGGCGACGTCAGCGGATCGGCGGATCGCACGACCGGCCCGTCATCGTCGACCACCGACAGCCCCTCGCGCGCCCAGTACTCGAAGCCGCCGATCATCTCGCGCACCTCGAAGCCGAGTCGGCTGAGTTGCAGCGCCGACTTCGTCGCCCCGTTGCAGGCCGGACCCCAGCAGTACACGACGACCGGCACGGCAGGGTCGAGCTCGCGCGGCGCGCGCTCGTCGAGTTCGGCGCGCGGGATGTGCACCGCGCCCACCGCCCGCCCCTGGTGCCAGGAGTCGTGACTGCGGGTGTCGATGAAGACGAACCGGTCGTCCGCCGCCAGGGCGGCGGAGACGTCGGAGGGGTCGGTCTCGAACCGCAGCTTGGCGGCGAAGTGGTCGATGGCATCCATGTTGCGACCGTAGGCCGACCGTGACCGGCGCCCCAGAGACGGTCCGCCATCGACGCGCCATTTGCCGCCATCTTCAGCCGGTACTGTCGAAGGCGATGACCGAGGCCGACCCGCTTCCCCCGCGGCGGCGTTTCGTCGATGTCACGCCGCTGCGACGGTCGCCCGCCTTCGCGCGGCTCTGGTTCGGATCCGCGATCTCGGGGATCGGCGCGCAGCTGACGATCGTCGCCGTCGGTCTGCAGATCTACGACATCACGCACTCCACGTTCGCGGTCTCGCTCGTCGGCGGCATCGCGCTGCTGCCGCTCGTCGTCGCCGGGCTGTGGGGCGGGATGCTGGCCGACGCGTTCGACCGCCGGCTCGTGCTCATCATCAGCTCGATCGTCGGCTGGTGCGCCACTCTCGGCCTGATCGCGCTGGCCTGGCTCGATCTCAGCCTCGCCGGGCATCCGCCGGTCTGGCCGCTGTACCTGCTCACGACGATCAACGCGGTCGCCGCGACCATCTCGCAGGCCACCCGGAGCGCAGTGACGCCGCGGATCCTGCCGAAGGAGCTGGTGGCGGGGGCGAGCGCCCTCAACGGGATCTCGTTCGGACTCCAGCTGACGATCGGTCCCGCGCTGGCCGGCATCCTGGTGGCCGCGGTGGGGTTCGCCTGGACGTACGCCGTCGATGCTGTCCTGTTCTCCGCCGGTTTCCTCGGCGTTCTCGCCCTGCCCCGCCTCGCACCGCTCGTCGAGACGGCGCGGCCGGGGCTGCAGTCGCTGCGCGATGGCCTGCGCTTCCTCCGGCACGCGCCCAACATCCGTGCGGGCTTCCTCATCGACATCGTGGCGATGGGCTTCGGCCGGCCGTACGTCATCTTCCCCGCGGTCGGCGCGCTGGTGATCGGCGGCGGTCCGATCACCGTCGGCGTCCTCACCGCGGCCGGCGCGATCGGCACCTTCCTCACGGGGCTGCTGAGCGGACCGGTCGGCCACGTGCGTCATCAGGGCGTCGCGATCGGTCGCGCTGTGATGGTCTACGGCCTGTGCATCGGTCTGTTCGGCGCCGTCATCGCTGTCATGCAGACCGGCTGGTTCGGGCCGGTCGGCGCGTCGTTCGCCCGGGTCAACCCGGTCGCGCTAGTGCTGGCGTCTCTCGCCCTCATCGGCGCGATGGCGGCAGACGAGGTCAGTGCGATCTTCCGCTCGACGATGCTCCTGGTCGCCGTGCCCGACGAGATGCGCGGGCGCCTGCAGGGCATCTTCACGGTGGTGGTGACGGGAGGTCCGCGCATCGGCGACCTCTACATGGGGATCTTCGCGACCCTCGTCGCCCTGTGGTTCCCGCCCGTCATCGGCGGGCTCGCCATCATGGCGATCGTCGGCACCGTGGTCCGGTTGCAGCACGGACTCCGGGCATATGACGCTCGAAATCCTCGGCCCTAGTCAGGACCCTTCGCCCTCGCGCTTCTCCTGCTCTTCGCGCTCGAGGTTGCGCACGATGTCGTCCGCGGGCACCGGGGCCAAGCGGTCCCAGAGGAAGAACAGACCGCCGAGAGCCAGCATCCCGATGCCCACCCAGATGTTGATCTGGATGCCACCGGTCCGCTTGGTCTCGGTGTCACCGCCAGATCCACGAGCCCCACGATCGTGACGATCACGCCGTAGACCACGAAGAGAGCGCCCATGATGCGGCGCAGATCGAAGCGGCGCGTCGATGCCACCGCGGCCTGCTTCTCCGCTTCCGTCAGCGTCTTGCTGTTCTCGCCGTCGGCCTCGGCCTGCTTCAGGCCGTCGTTGTCATCCATCGGTCAATCTCCGATCAGAGGAAGGGAAGGTAGAGGACCACGCACAGCGCGAGCGCGATCACGCCCAGCAGCACGGGGGAGCGGTACCAGGCCTGATCGCCGACGACGGCGTCGCCCTTGAGATCGATCTTGCCGACGCCGAACACGAGGCCGCCGAGATCCTTGACGTCGCGTGGTGTGGTGAAGAGGCTGATGCCCGTGCCGACGATGAGCACGACCGCGAACGAGATGATCGCTCCGTACATCGTCTCCGCCGCGGCCGAGTCGAACAGCTTCGGGTTGAAGAACGTGTAGTCGATGAAGACGATGGCCGGGGCGATGATGCCGCAGAGGTAGCCCCAGAGCGCACCCGCCGGCGTCATCTTCTTCCACAGCACCCCGAGCACGAAGACGCCGAACAGCGGGGCGTTGAAGAACGAGAACAGCGTCTGCAGATAGTTCATGATGTTCGACGCGCCCGCGGCGATGAACGCGGTGCCGATGCCGATGACCACGCCGATCACCGTCACCCAACGACCGGTCAGCAGGTAGTAGGCGTCCGACATCTTCGGCTTGATGTAGCGCTGCCAGATGTCATAGGTGAACACGGTGTTGAAGCTCGACACGTTGGCGGCCATCCCGGCCATGAACGACGCCAGCAGCCCGGTCACCGCCACGCCGAGCACGCCCGACGGCAGGTACATCTGCATGAGCTTCGGGATGGCGTCGTTGTAGGTGAGCCCGCTGTGGTGCGCGCCGCTCAACTGGTTGCCGACGACGGACGCCGCGATCACGCCCGGCACGATCACGATGAACGGGATGAACAGCTTCGGGAACGCCGCGATCAGCGGTGTCCGCCGCGCGGCCGACATGTTCTTCGCCGACAGCGCCCGCTGGATCTCGGTGAAGTTCGAGGTCCAGTAGCCGAAGCTCAGCACGAAGCCGAGGCCCAGCACGATCGCGATCCAGTCGGCGCCGAGAGGGTTGGTGACATGCCCGACCGCCGTGCCGGCCCACGCCTCCAGATGCTTCACCGAGTCGGTCTTCTTGAAGGCGTCGACCAGGCCGCCCCAGCCCCCGACACGGTTGAGGCCGACGATCGTCAGCGGGATGAGGCCGGCGATGATCACGAAGAACTGCATGACCTCGTTGTAGATCGCACTCGAAAGACCGCCGAGGGTGATGTAGGCCAGCACGAAGGCGGCGGAGATGATGATCGCCAGCCACTCCGGCCATCCCAGCATCGCCTCGATGACGATGGCCATCGCGTAGAGGTTGATGCCGGCGATGAGCACGTTGGAGACCGCGAAGGCAATCGCGCTGACGAGGTGGGGGCCCTTGCCGTACCGGCGGAGCATGAACTCCGGCACACTGCGCACCTTCGAGCCGTAATAGAAGGGCATGAGGAACAGGCCGAGCACCACCATCGCCGGGACCGCGCCGATGAGGTAGTAGTGCAAAGTCGCCATGCCGTACTGGGCTCCGTTGGCCGCCATCCCGAGGATCTCGGTGGCGCCCAGGTTCGCCGAGACGAAGGCGAGTCCAGTGATCCACGCGGGCAGCGACCGGCCGCTCAGGAAGAAGTCCATGCTCGTACGGACCCGTCGCCGCGCGATGAACCCGATGGCCAGGACGACGATGAAGTAGAGGGCCAGCATCACGTAGTCGACCCAGGTCAGGCTCAGCTGGATCCCGCTATTCGACGCTGCCGCCACGGTGAGCACTGTCATGACTCCGATCCTGTCCTCGGCTCTCAGCAGAGCCAGTGGAGGCGTCAACTTTCCAGGCCGCGCTCAGCTTGCATGTCGCTCCCGGAGGAGCGCCCTAGGCTTCGCCCATGGCCGCCGAGAGCTCTCCCCGACGATGGCGCTGGCTGCTCCCGGGCCTCGCGGGGCTGGTCTCGGTCGCCCTGGGCCTCGGCGCGGCGGAGATCGTGACCGCGCTGCTGGCTCCGAGCGCCAGCCCGTTCTTCACGGTGGGGTCTCTGCTCATCGACGGGGCGCCCGGATGGGCGAAGTCGGCCGCCATCGCGCTCTTCGGAACCGGCGACAAGGGGGCGCTCCTCACCGGGATCGGCATCGTGCTCGCCGCCCTCGCTGCCTTCGCCGGCGTGCTCGAGGAACGGCGGTCGCCGCTCGGCCGGGTGCTCATCGCGGCCGCCGGCGTGCTCGGCGTCATCGCCGCGCTGACCCGTCACAACGCCTCGATGCTGGATGCCGGCCCGGCGGCCGCCGCCGCGGTCCTCGCGATGGTGGCCCTGCCGATCCTGCTCCGGCGCCTCCCGGAACGCAGGCAGCAGACCACGCGCGAGGTGCGCGAGGCCGACGTCACCCGCCGCCGCTTCCTCGGCTTCGCCGGCGGCACCGCCGCCATCGGCATCCTGGCGGGCGTCGGTGGCTACGCGCTCGAAGCCGGAACGCGCACGGTCACCGCGGTGCGCACGACGTTC
The DNA here is from genome assembly GCA_025461045.1 of Carex parvula. Classification (NCBI taxonomy): domain Eukaryota; kingdom Viridiplantae; phylum Streptophyta; class Magnoliopsida; order Poales; family Cyperaceae; genus Carex; species Carex parvula. The sequence continues at coordinate 10,426 of JAJGRW010001956.1, forward strand.
CGGCTTCCGAAGGCCGCCGTCGTCGCACCGCCGCTGCCCGCCGGAGCCGACTTCGGCATCCAGGGCCTCGCGCCGATCGTGACCCCGAACGGGCAGTTCTACCGCATCGACACCGCGCTGCAGGTGCCGCAGATCGACCCGGACTCCTGGCAGCTGAAGATCACGGGCATGGTCGACCGAGACGTGACGCTGTCGTGGAAGGAGCTCATCGCGCTGCCGCTCGAAGAGAGCTATACGACGCTCATGTGCGTGTCGGACGAGGTCGGCGGCGACCTGATCAGCAACGCCAAGTGGCTCGGCTACCCGATCCGCAACCTCCTCGAGAAGGCGGGACCGAAGGCCGGCGCCGACATGGTGCTCTCGCGCAGCCAGGACGGCTTCACGGCCGGGACGCCGCTCAGCGTGCTGCAGCAGACCGATCGCAACGCCATCCTGGCCATCGGGATGAACGGGAAGCCGCTTCCCGCTGAGCACGGCTTCCCGGTGCGCATGGTCGTCCCCGGCTTGTACGGCTACGTCTCGGCGACCAAGTGGGTGGTCGAATTGAAGGTCACCACCTACGCGAAGGACAGCGCGTACTGGACGGATCGGGGCTGGGGCGAGAAGGGCCCCATCAAGATCGAGTCGCGGATCGACGTGGTGCGCAAGTCGGGCTCCGGCTACGTGATCGCCGGCGTCGCCTGGTATCAGCACGAAGGCGTCACGGGCGTCGAGGTGCGGATCGACGGCGGGTCCTGGCAGGGGGCCGAACTGTCGGCTCCGATCTCCGACGACACCTGGGTGCAGTGGCGCCTGCCCTGGTCCGCGCCGAAGGGCGACCACACGATCGCCGTGCGGGCGACCGGGCCCGACGGCGTGCAGACCTCCCAGGTGGCCGACGTGCTTCCCGATGGCGCGACCGGCTACCACGAGGTGCAGGTCACGATCTAGTTGCCTGCTAACTCTTGGCGCCGCTGGCGACCAGCACGCCACCCAGACCGATCATCATCGCGCCACCGACCGCGCCCATCCGCCCGAGTCGTTTCGGCGAGCGCGCGAACCACCGGCGCGCCGTGCCCGCGACGAGAGCCCAGACGCTGTCCATCAGGAAGGCCAGCACGACGAACTCGAGTCCGAGCACGGCCAGTTGCAGCGCGATGAATCCCGCCCGGTAGTCCACGAACTGCGGCAGGACGGCCACGAGGAACACGATCGTCTTGGGGTTGCTCACCCCGACGAGAAAGCCCTGCCCGATGGTCCGCCACGCGGACCGTGGTGCCGGCTGCTGCTCCACCGTCGTGACCCGGTTGCGATGCAGGATGGCCTGGATGCCGAGGTATACCAGGTAGGCCGCCCCGATCAGCTTCACGATCGTGAAGATCACGATCGACTGGGCGACGATGGCGCCCACGCCGAGGGCGACGGCCGCCACGTGCGGCAGCGCTCCGAGCTCGTTGCCGAGCACACTGAGGATGCCGCCCCGTCGCCCGAGCGCCAGCGAGCGTCCGATGACGAACAGCACGCTCGGCCCGGGGATCGCGATCAGGATCGCGGAGGCGAGCGCGAAGGTCAGCAGGTGCGCGACGGACGGCATCCGACGATGGTAGCGAGCCCCCGAGAAGCTAGAAGGGCTGCGGCGCCTCCGGCCCCACATACCGCGACGACGGCCGGATGATCTTCGGATCGCGCGCCTGCTCCAGCGCGTGGGCGGTCCAGCCCGCCACCCGCCCGACCGCGAAGGTCGGAGTGAACAGCTCGCGCGGCAGACCGCACAGCTCCATGACGAGCGCCGCGTAGTACTCCAGGTTGGTGTGCAGGGCGCGCCCCGGCTTCAGCTCGTCGAGCGACCGCAGCACGGCGAGCTCGACCTGCCTGGCGAGCTCGTAGCGCGGGCCGCCGAATCCCTCCGCGACCCCGCGAAGCAGCCGGGAGCGGGGGTCTTCGGTGCGATAGACGGGATGCCCGAACCCCATGATCCGCTCGCCCCGTTCGATCGCGTCCCGCACGTAGCCGTCGACCCGGTCGGGCGATCCGATCGCGTCGAGGGTGTCCAGCGCCCGGCTCGGCGCCCCGCCGTGCAGGGGCCCCGCCAGCGCGCCGAGCCCGCCGATGACCGCGGACGCCAGATCGGATCCGGTGGAGGCGATGACCCGGGTCGTGAACGTCGACGCGTTGAAGCCGTGGTCGATGGCGGCGACCAGGTAGGCGCTGATCGCGTGCTCACGCCGAGCATCGGGCGCCGCCCCGTCGATCATGCGGAGGTAGTCGGCGACGTGACCTCGCTCCGGATCGGGGTCGATCGGCTCGAGTCCGTCGCCGAGACGATGCAACGCCGCGAGGATGACCGGGGTCACCGCCACCAGCCGGATCGCGTCCGCCAGCCGCCGCTCCTCGCTCGCGTCGTAGAGGGCGGGCATGCCATCCGCGGCCCCGAGTCCGGCGAGCACCATGCGCAGGCCGGCGAGCCGGTCCCCGGCCAGGACCAGGGACGCGACGGCAGGCAACAGCTCGCGGACGGCGGCCGGAAGGGCTCTGGCCGCCGCCATGCGTTCCTCGAATGCGGCCGACTCGGTCGCGTCGGCAGATGGCCCACGAGAAGCAGATGGGTGACGTCTTCGAACGAGCGCCTGCTCGCCAACTCCACCGCCGAGTACTGCCGGTAGTGGTAGAAGCCCTCCAGGCCGCGCACGTCGCCGAGCGCCGTTTCCGCCACCACGACGTTGGCGAGGCCGCGCGGCACCTCGATCGGATCGGCGTTCATGCGGTCGGTCTGCATGACCTCATTGCATACTTGATCCGTGTGTTCGTCAACGTTGATCGAGTCAATATGGCTCAGCGGCTGACCGCGGCCCAGGCGGCCGCACGTCTGGACGTCCGCCTCGAGACCCTGTACGCCTACGTGTCGCGCGGCCTGCTCTCCCGTGACCGCGACGATGGTCGGTCGAGTTTCGACCCGCTCGAGGTGGAGCGTTTCGCGGCCTCGCGCTCGCGGCATCCGCGGCCGCCGGCGGGTCAGGAGGGCCGGCCCCTGCTGGTCATCGACACCGACCTCGCCTCCCTCGACGACGGCGAGCTGTTGTACCGCGGTGTGGCGGTGACCGATCTGCTCGGGCACTCGTTCGACGAGGTCGTCGACTGGCTCGTCACGGGGGAGTGGCGTGACGTCGCCTCGCACGCAGGCTCACCCGTCCCGACGCTCGGGATGCCGCCCCTGGACGCGCTGACCGTGGCGGTCGTGCGACTCGGCGAGCGCGATCCGATCCGGGCCGACCTGGACGCCGCGGCGCTGTCGCAGGCGATCCGGCGCCTCATCGCCGACGCGGCATCCAGCATCGGTGCGCTTCCCTCCGACCCGCGCCAGGCGGCCGCCGTCGATGTCGCCCGGATCGCCCTCATCGACCACGACCTCGCGGTCTCGACCCTCGCCGTGCGAGCCGCCGCGAGCGGCCGCGCGAGCCTGCACTCCTGCCTGATCGCGGGGCTGGGCGCCTTCGCCGCCCCCTTGCACGGTCTCGCGAGCCGCGCCGCGTTCCGCCTGCTCGCGCAGCTGCGCGACGGGGTCGAGCCCGCGCGGGCCCTCGCATCGGCGTCGGTCTGGGAGGGCCGGGGCGTGCCGGGCTTCGGAGCGCTGTTCCACGGCGAACCCGACCCGCGCTTCGAGATCGTGCTCGACGCCGTGCGACGCGTCACGGGTTCCGCCGCGACGTTGAAGCGCACGGAGCAGCTCGTCGACGTCGCCGCCGACCGCCTCGGGATGCCTCCCAACGTCGACCTGGCCCTCGCGACCCTGGCGCTCGCCTTCGACCTCGGAGAGGACGCCGGCGCCGCGATCTTCGCCCTCGGCCGGATGGCGGGCTGGTCCCTGCACGCGCTCGATGAGTACCGGCAGACGCCGCTGCGGCTGCGGCCGATCGGGCGCTACGTGGGAGTGTGAGCAGGGGCGTCGACAGGCCGCGTAGCCTGCCGACATGGCCTCAGAACTCCCCGGCGACATCCGCTCCTTCCTCGAGAAACCGAACCCGGCCGTCATGGCGACGGTCGCGAAGGACGGGCGACCGGTCGCCGTCGCGACCTGGTATCTCCTCGAACCCGACCGCCGCATCCTGCTCAACCTGGACGCCACCCGCGCGCGGCTCGCCCACCTGCGCCGGGAGCCGCGCGTGGCGCTCGACGTGATCGACGGAGCGGACTGGTACTCGCATGTCGCCCTGCAACTCGAGGTGACGGAGATCGTCGACGACCCCGACCTCGCCGGCATCGACGCCCTCGCGGTGCACTATCTGGGCAACGCCTACGGCAACCGAGGGAAGGCACGAGTGAGCGCCTATGCCGAGATCCGCAGCTGGATGGGCTGGGGCCGGTTCGCCGACCGGCGCGGCTGACCCGCCCTCCCGATGTGCGCGAGGCGGGACTTGAACCCGCACGCCCTTTCGAGCACTGGCACCTGAAGCCAGCGCGTCTGCCAATTCCGCCACTCGCGCGCGTGACCACGACACCGTGATCGACTCAGCGAGATTAGCATCCCGGCGCGCCCGTGGCGCTCAGAGCATCGGCGGCTAACATCGAGGTCATCCACCCGGCCTGCGCGTCCCGGCCGACATCCGCGTGAGAGGGGACCCCGTGGGGATTCTCGACAGCTTCGAGAGGGGCTTGGAACGCGTCGTCAACGGCGCCTTCGCCAAGACCTTCAAGAGCGGTCTGCAGCCCCTCGAGGTGACGGCGGCTCTGCGTCGCGAGCTCGACACCAAGGCGGCGGTCGTCGCGCGCGACCGGATCCTCGCGCCCAACGACTTCGCCGTGCGGCTCTCACCCAGCGACTACGACCGGATGACCGGGCTCGGCCCAGCGCTCATCGACGAGTTCACGCAACTGGTCCAGCAGCACGCGACCGCCCAGCACTACGCCTTCGCCGGCGGGATCTCGATCCGGCTCCAGCGCGACCCCGCCCTGAGCGAGGGGCTGGTGCAGATCGACTCGGTGAACGTCAAGGGCGAGGTCGCGTGGACGCCGGTGCTCGACATCGGCGGCAAACGCTATCCGCTTCACCGCGGTCGCACCGTGATCGGCCGCGGATCGGACGCGGACATCACCATCGACGACAGCGGCACCTCACGGCGTCACGTCGAGATCGCCTGGGACGGCACCCGCGCGCAGGTCACCGACCTCGGTTCCACGAACGGCTCATCGCTCGACGGCCGGCGGATCACGAAGGCCCCGTTGCCCCCCGATTCGGTGATCGAGATCGGGCGCACCCGCATCCTGTTCCGCGTGCTCGCGCAGGCGGCGCCCGCCGACAGTGCGGCCGGTGGCCGATGAGCGAACTCACCCTGCTGATCCTGCGACTGGTGTTCCTGCTGCTGCTCTGGGTCTTCGTCTTCATGATCGTGTACGCCCTGCGCTCCGACCTGTTCGGCCAGCGAGCGCGGCGGATGGCGGCCCCTGCCCTCGCAGCTGGCGTCGCGCCGGCGACCCCCGCAGCGCTGACCGAGCCCGTCGTGGCCCCGCATCG